>JAEQBH010000503.1:1800000-1978896 GCA_016808115.1 Tetrastigma voinierianum
GAATGCTTCAAGCCTACACAATTAATAGTCGAGTCTACACATTTTGATATTACTGTATCTTTAGAATACTTATGACTCGGTTAAGTGCATATTGTGACCATTGATTTCATTTCTTGTCTATAATCGTATATAATTTGCTCGTATGAATCATCCAGACACAAATAAATGCCCGCAGCCAAACTAAAACGTCGACACAACTACTTGTCGCATCAAGAAAACGACAACTACACGTGCACTAAGGCGACGCTAACCACATGCGCACTAAGGCAACGACTAAATCACAAAAAAATAAATGAAAACCTAAATCACCAAGGCTTTCTTCCTAGATGTTAAAAAATTATTTCTATAGAAGATATTCATATTTTATCTCGCTACCCTATTAGCGCTTGTCTCGGATTAACAATTTGTACACGAAATTTTGAATGGCCATGGGCCGATCTACTCTTCAAAATTACTGTATGCTCCGTGTTAGACTCGAAAAGTATTGGGGAAATAAAAAAAAGTATTAAGGAAAATGATTTTCTCAAATTTGACAAATTTGATTTCACGCTTAAAAATATAAAATATAATCAAATTTTCTCAAAATTTTACATATTTTTAAATTTCTTAATCCTTATATGATAGAAAAACAAATAAAATGAGTTTGAATAAACATATAGAGATAATTTATCAAATTTAAATCCATTTTTTATTTTCCTCAAAATTTTCTTCTCTTTTACTATTCTATACTCTAGTAAGAAAAGCTCTAATATAACTAGGAAATCATGGGAGAAACTTTATGCATAAGGAAGGACCTAGTCTTCTCAATTGAGTACAAAGCCTTGAAAATTTTTGGGCGGTTTGTTTACTGTTTTTGAAAACCGTTTCTTGTTCTCAAAAACAAGGAAAATGAAAAAATGGAAAACATTGTTGTTACCTTGATCGTCGATCTTCGAGAATCTTGAGTGTGTGAACTTTTGCAAAAAAAGGGTTAGGCGACGGTGCGATCGCCTCATAACCGATATTAAGTCAACAAAATGATGGAGAAGATGAAGAATAAATTAAAGTTTGTGTAGTTACAATTGCCTCCCTTTCCCTCATGGGGAGTTTCTATTTTATCCTTAGATTTCTCCTTGATTCTTGGAAAGATAATCTTGTGATTTTGGCGATAGAATCTCTCTTTCCTTATCAAGACTTGATTCTCTTTGATTTTTTGGAAGCGATAATATCACGAACTTAAGTGATAAATTTTGTTTTTCCCTTATCATAGACCAATTCCCCCTTGTTAAGGATTAATGTTTGAGGCGTGCTAGATTGGGATATTGAAGTCAGGTGGATAAATATCTTGTTTGCGTTAGGACAATAGGTGAGGGGACTTGAACCCCCGAGGACGAGATGTAGGTTTCCATCCCAGGATTAGTTCCCGAATGATTTCGATGTAACAGGCTATTTTGGGCCGTATTAGGGTTTGAGATACAGTAATGGGTCGTGCGGGTGCCATACTTTGATAATTAGTGGGTCTTGAATTTGAAGCCCGTGGTACTCTGAAACATGTTTGATTTCCGGTTCTTTGTTTTTTTTTTTTGAAAAACACAAAAAACACTAAATTTAAGAACAAAGAAGAAGAGTTTCGAGAGAACACCTTTTGGTATTCTTGGTGTTTTCAAAATAGTTCTCAATAACATGAGCGAAATGGAGTCTTTGTAATTCTTGATATATTGAGAATTTACTTGAGTAGTTTAAAAATAGACCTTATGATAATAGATAGCTAGAGCACCTATAGTCTATATATATGGTAACTAATAAATGAGAATGAGACTAAGACTTCTCACGATTGAGGACTAGAGACTTAAAGAATATCATAGAGGGATTACTTGAGTCTTGAGAGAGAGTTATAGGGCTTGTTTATTTACTGTTTTTGAAAACTCTTTTATTTTCTCAAAAACATGGAGAACAAGAGAAATAGAGAAATCATGTTTGGTTTCCGGATTGTTTTTTTTTTTTTATGTTTTTTTTTCCGAAAAACATAAAAAAAAAAAACACATACACACAAAAAAAACACTAAATTTAAAGAACAAAGAAGATCTTTCAGGAAAAACATTTTTTGTGTTCTTTATGTTTTCAAATACACATTATCAAATAGGCTATAGAGTCTTGCTAACTTCTTTGATAAGTATTTTCTATGTAGGCGACTCTTATTATGCTCCCTCAAGTGAGAAAATGAGGGGATTAAACAACAACAAGCTTACTTTTGTCAAGATAGAATTTAGACAATGTCTTGTCTAGTTCTTTGGTAATTAATAACCTAATTGTCTCTCATATAATGCACATCAATCACAATTTGCTTTGTTGTTGAGTGGAACACTAGGCCATGGAAGCAGGTTTTTCTTTTTTGGTGAAGAATGCTACGGAAGGATCTTGAACCTGATTGAAAGAGAACCTGATAATTTTGAAAACTAATATTTTTTTATCTTTAGGAAATTTGACCGCGAACATATGAATCTAAAATCTGGAATTCATTTTTGCTGAACAATCTACAGTTCTATTTGTAACTAATATTTATGACATCTTTCACGGAGCGGGTTATTTAACTCTGTATTATTCCACGAGTTTAGAATTTTTGTTGGTGTCAGATTGTATCATTAGATGTTGTTTGGTGTCGACAAAGTCGAACTGAAAATTTGAGTACGCACTTGATAGAAAGCCAGAAACATACTCAAGTTGTGATGTCCTGATCTTTTGGACACCAACAACACCCATTTATCTAAATTCCAAGTTTAATTAGAGAATGTACATGTTGCAACCAAACTAGTTAAACCTATGAAATTTTCTTTGTATATTTTATGTATACATATATTTGATCGGTACCATAACACATTTTCAGGGCGAGTCTGATGATATCCATGAAGAAAGAAAGCGTTAAAATGACCTGACATTAACAATGCGTATCTTTGGTCTGGAATTTAGCACATATGCCATAATAGCAGTAGAGATTAAAGGAAATCGAGTCCTCCTGTTATAAGTGCATAAATTATTTAGTTACGCTGGAAATTTGTTATATTAAGGCCTGATTAACGATATTCCCGAAAGGATTTCCAGCACATGGAATTATCCATCAAATTGAGAAATTAGTGTAATTTATTGTAAATATATAGATATATATATATATATATATATATATATATATATATATATATATATATATATATATATATATATATATATATATGAGGAAAAACAGAAAAGGAATTGAGTAATACATATATATGAGATTAATTAAAACTTGCCTATTGGCACATTTATAATATCTAGGTATGAAGCGAGTTGTATGTGCGAGCGTTGGCAAACATTCTCTTCATATCTGCCAGAAACATCTCAGTGTGATATGGTAGTAACCGGACTCTACTCTTGTCGTTATCATCTTGAATCTGTATACAAATTATATCCATGGGCATCACAAGAATTACTTCGATATGCGTATTAAGACCCGTCTTCTGTTCCGAACTTTTGGGAAGTGATGGTTCGATATGATGTCATTGGTTGGACGAGAGCCGCGATTTCAAGCCACTTCTTTGCAATTTGCATGTTTGTTTACAAATTTGCATTGTTATGAAGCACAAAGCTTTGACAAATTGAGAATATGAATTTAAGAACACAAAGATAAAGAAATCAACATAAAAGATCACGACAAGAGTTTGGTCAATTATGCACATATCACGGATGAAGATAATATTTCCACTATTCTTGAAAACATAAAGAATAAGATTTGAGTATCAAAGTATTACGACGATTAGAAAAAATCCACAAATCACAAAACCACTAGGATACTTATAATCTGAAAACACCTCACAAAATCTTATTCCTAAAACCCTTATATCTGTACTTTTACACGAATCTCATGACTTTTCCCCTCGTGACCCATAATATTTATAGGGATAATCCTAAAATATTTCCTTATTCTATAAGGAAACCTAATATTACAATAATATAGTAACTAGGAATTATCCTATAAAATATTATTTACAAAAGGAATTTATACAAATTAGGAATTTGAGACATGTATATTTGAAAATCTAAAACAAGTGAAATTAAAAGTACGGCCTCAGGTTTTTGAAATTAGCGAAAGAAAACAATTTTCATATCAGAAATTCTATAGATTCATCAAATCCCATTAATTAACGGAAGCTGCAGATTAGAGTGTGCTAGTGTCATATCATACAATTACATATATCATCAAATAAACTTAAAGGTTTTCTTCTTAAAAGGAATATTGAGCTAATTAAAGATGTTTCTACATATCTATATACGTAGTTATGCACAAGACTAGTAGGCGCATTGGTGTTAGATGAAGAAAATTAGTATTTGATAATGCGGTACTTCTACCACACCCATGGGATCTTTGATTCACATCATAGTAGCGGGTGCATTATCGAATCATTAGGTTCCTTAAAAGGCGACATCTGGATGATCGTAGAATTTGCTGCTAATGATCAATCAAGACATTGTTAAGAATCCGAGTGGATATATATAATAGAAATTAATAAGCAAGCCACTAGAGTATCCCATTATCAACTACATAGAGTTTTATCAAATTTTTTGAAGCTTGCCTTCAAAAGTGAGCGCATGAAACGCGATTATAGACTCTTGATTTGATGCGTGTCTGCGAGAATCGTGTTGTTTTAATAGAGAATAGCCATATTGATGGGGTCGGCCTGCCTCCTCTATAATCGAATTCATCCTGACTTAAGATTAGTACTAAATGCATAAATCAGAAAGATAGATCTGAAAAGAAACTAAGGCAACATGACTTGACACATGAGCGTAAATAGTATGTAATCATCATTTCCAAAGTGGGAGAAAATCAAATTTATATGAGATTCACAGTATATAGCAAGAAACTATCATTCTCCCATGGATACGTTTTTCTTTACTCCCAAGAAAATGTTCCACTTCACTTCCTATGTAGTAACTGAGAAAATAAAAATTACCCAGTATGGTATCGATAAACATGCATCCATCGGTTTGAGGACTAAGAAATGAAAATAGAAAAAATGTTTCACTTTGGTGGAGACTAAGGCCTTGTTTGAGTTCATGTGTTTGGCTCACGGAGAAGAACATTTTATAATGGTGTTCTTTGCAAACCGTTCTTGTTTTTTAAATTTAGTGTTTTCATGTTTTCAGGGAAAAAAAAAATTAGAAACCAAACGCTTTTTCTTTACTCTCTTTGTTTTAGAGCAAAAAAATAGTTTTCAAAAACATGAAACAAACAAGCCTAAGTTGTCCATACTGAATGGTCCCTCGACTATAGCTGAATTTATTGATTGGATGGAGTGTAAGTGATGTGGGGAACTTTCTATTTTTTTTATTTTTTTTGTTCTTAATTAGGATGAACACAGATAAACTCTACAGGAATATTCAAGAAAGACAAATTGGTCTAAGAGCTCTTGATGGAGTTAGGGAACATGTACTCAGGCCGAGGGAATGTCTCTGCTGCTTGGGCCCATGAAGAATACCGGCCTCTCTGCAATACGATAAGTAAGTTCTAGGTCGGAACCAATTCTGAAGCATACATATTTGGATATAATGGGACATTTAACATAGAACATTTATTTACCTTGATCTTAATTGCTTATCAAATGTTCATGAGCTTTAAAGAGATCAATTCTTGTACTCTGAGACGTAAATCAAGTCGAGAGAGTAGGGCACATTTTTTTTTTAGTTTTTGAAAATTGTTTGTTGTTTTGAAAAACAAGGAAAATAAGGAAAACATAGAGAACATGTTTGATATTTTTTTTTTTTTTGTTATGAAAAACACAAATAATACAAAAAACGCTAAATTCAGATAACACAAATAGTTGTTAGATTTTGGTGTTCTACATGTTTTGGCTTGTTCTCAATCGGTTTTAAAAGCGAGGAACCAAACAAACCCTAAATTCTTCCAAACATTTCTCCGTCAAGGTTCATGATTCTTGATCAATGTTTTCCAACAAGGAACCTTCACGACATATACCGCAATCTGATCTTCAAAATATCAAGTGCATATGATCAATAATGTCAGTATATAGAATGAAATTTCAAAGGTGACTTGGGAAGCTTGTGAATGGTAATAGTCAATATTGGATGGCAATTACCTTACGAAATCAATACCGGGAGTGAGCCAAATATTTTGAGTTGTATGCTTCTCTAATCCTTTCAATGATTGCCTGTTGTTAACAAATAACAAGAACATCATAGGAAGTCAAAGCAAAATCTTGCTAAGAAAGTCTAAAAAAAAGTACCTAAAAGTGGAATTTAAGGCATTAAGGACTTCCCAAAACATGCTGTGAATGGAAAACAAAAAGTATCTGGCTTCTACAATGTAATTTCATAAGGAAATCCACAAATAATTAAAAGATGTTCAAAAATAATCTTGAAAGGAAAGGATTTTCAAACATCTCTATGAAAATCGACCACGAATATTTGAATCGATAATACAAATACATTTTTAGCTAAGAATTCGTTGTTCTATTCTTCCTATAAATATGACAACATTTGTATATATTTGGTTTGAGCAGCTTCAAATATCCTCCATTAGTTGAATAATTGAACTAGGTAAACTACTTGTTTTATTAAAACAATCTATAATTCTTGTAGAGTCCCTTTCGAATCTCTAGGAATTCTCAATCTAATTTCGTTATTGAAGCCTTATTAACATCTACTTTCTTTTTCTTGATTCCTAGGCCTCCTTCAGACTTTTGTCTACAAAAGCATAATCCCAATCTACTAAAGGAAATACTTTGGTTTCATTACCATAAAAAAATTATATTAATTTTGTCTAAGTCCTTATTATTTCTTTTTGTAAGTTTAAAACAATTCATTACATGAAGAGGGGAACTCGCCAAGTTAGCCTTTATAAGAGTGATTTTGCCGGATCTTGAAAGGAAATGGGCTTTCCAAGAAGCTAACGTTTTTGGGACTTAAGAATCACTTCAGAAAAATTGCTTCTTTTAACTCTACCTTGAATTAGTGGACATCCAAGATACTCGCTAATACCATTGGAAATAGGTATGATTAGAGCTTCCCTAGCCTTCTTTTCATAGGTCCTTGAATATTATTCAAAAATTCAATTGAAGACTTATGGAAATTAACAAGTTGTTCAAACATGGTACAAAAGTTATGTAAAATTTTATCGATGTTAGAGCGAGCTTTTTGATAAGCTTTAGAAAAAAAAAAGATCAATCATCTGAGCATAAGGAAGTAGATTCTAGGCCTATGTTGATGAGTTTAGATAACTGGGTGATTTTTAGGGTTCTCTGATTGTTTTACCAGTTCTTTACCAAAAACTCAACATACATAATGAAAATATATGAAGATAGCAGATCTCCTTGCCTTATACCTCTTGACGACTGCATTTTTCCTTTTGAATTGCCATTTATTAGCAAGGATCGAGTAAGAGATTGTGAAAATACATTCCATTACCCATCCAATCCATTTGGCATGAAAACCTAATTTTGAAAGAATTACCATGATAAAATCTCATTCTAGTCTATCATAAGCTTTCTCCAAATCAAGTTTTACAACCATGTAACCCATCTTTCCTTTTTTCTTCAGAAAAGAATGCATGATTTCATGACCTAGCATAATATTGTCAATAATTAAGTCTACTTGGAGCAAATGCCCCTTGCAAAGGAGAGACAATTTTATTTAGGATTATACCTATTGCTTGATATTTTGGCTATAATTTTGTAACAAATATTACAAAGACTAATAGCTCTAAAATGGTTTGTTGATTCTAGGTTTTCTAATTTAGGAATCAGCGTGATGAAAATCTTATTTAACAACAAGACTACATAAAATTGGAAGCTAAAATTGGAGTGGCAAAACAACGGCCTAACAACTTAAAATTATTACACTAACTACATAAAATTGGAGTGGCAAGCAATTGGAGTGGAAATGTGAGATGTTGGATACTAAAATCCCAAAGAAAAACACAAAAAGAAAAAGAAAACTTATAAAAGGAAATTGAATAATTTACACACTTATACAGTGGCCTAGTCATAGTAGTTGTGTAAGAATATGGTAACTTTGGATGAAGTTCGCATCCCATTAAGATTCCTCCATCATAGACTTTGATATATCACGGAAATGTTATAGAATTTCATATCAACCGGTCTACACATTGTGCTCATAAATTTAAAACTAAATAAATACATTCAAATAATTAAGTTCTCTCGAGAATAAGATGGATGTTTAAGGGCTTGATCTCGGTAGGCGTGCTGAATTATCGGAAAAGACAAAATTAATTCACGGGTTAAATAGCGAATCGAAGGGCTTCATAGTATCTAGTCATTAAAAGCTGAAACCATAAAATCTAATTAAAGATTTGTCTAAGACTTTCAGGAAAAAATATTTTAGTGGTCTTATAAGATTATATCTGAGGTTAAATTGTATCAAAACTACCCTTGCCATGGAGTCTTTCTCCCAAGTGATCTCTTTGTAAACCTACCAAAAAAAAAAAAAAATCAACGAAAAATACAATCGACCAATATGAAGGTACAGAAGAATCTAAGACTCTTGAATAAGAGGAAAATGTCGAGGCCTTAGGACGGCATGGTTTCTTATAGAATCATATAGAGAAGATGGCTTTGATGCATCATCTAACATTTAATTAAAGTCCTCATAATCAAGCCAAAGAATGAAATCATGATACAAATAAAAAATATTTATGATTAAGTTGTTTCCACTTTTTAGATGGAATGGACGAAGGAGACTTAAATCCATTATTTTGTTGGGATATTCTATGAGAAGGAAACTGACCATAGATCAAAGAGAGACGATGTTATATATATGCCTATAGATTTATAAACACAGCTTGCATATCACGAGCTTAATAATAAACTCCACTGTTTGAAATAATCAACAACATTGCTATCAGCGCATGTTAAGATGTGTCACCCCTTCCATATCACGTGCATGTTCTTTTAAATGGTTCATTAGTCTAGTGCCACACCCTTTTATTAGCTCATTAGCCATAACTGCACAGAAGGCTATCTCCGCGAACCCTTGGCTACAAGATTCAAAGGATATTATAGAGTCGGTGGAGAGAAGTTCCATATGATGGCTTAACACATATATAGTACCAATTGTAAAGAATCTATAAATGATCACACATTCTTTTTGTTAAAGGCATGATATTCATGTTAAATCCAAATCCTACAAGCTAGAGTTTTTTGGAGAGTTGGTTGTTTTATGTGGTATCAGAATGTGGTGAAATGGCTTGTTTAACGTGGGCTTTTGTGATTGGCCAAAAGATCTTTATGTCATCGTACGAGGTCCTATTTATATAAGCCTATGCATGCCATGTGATGTTTTTCTGGCCCAGCAGGTTCATGCATTCAATGTGTTGGAGGATCAAAGGAATCGCTAGCACTAGGGATATCATGTTTGTCGTCGAAGCTGAAGGTTGTTAGCCTAAAATTTTGTCCTTTTGGTTTAATTATCAGTGTTGCCTCACATCGGTGATAATAAACATCAAATCTCAGATAACCATACAGATATTATGCATTATACATTCTGTCGTTAGTCACAATTATCGCAAAGCCACCTTTTGCAATATCTGAATATTTGTTCATTTGTGTATTTGAAAGTCATAATGGACTCGGTTGCATTAGTTTGTTTATGTCTCCAAGGGAAATTTGTTAAAAGGCATAGTTTTTAACCTTTCTATGATGAATCCTGGTTTGTTAATCTCAAAATGTCTTATGCAATACCAAGGCATTAATTGCTTGTCCATTAACAGGGAAGGGAATATACAAGTACATTGAATCAATAAAAGGCGGCATCCAACCATTATTTTCCTTTCGCATTATTGGAAAGAACACACTTTCTTATATCTGTCTGGCTTGATAGTAATGGCAATATATCAAAGAAAACAAATGGTACGAGAAATGGACGGTACATGTGATACATGACAACGTCTGATTAAGATCGATAACCATTATGGATTTATGGTTTTACGTAACAATTACTCGATAGAAAAAACATACATGAATACTTTGGAAGAACTAGAAACCTTTAGAATATTATTACGAGGAGAGATGACGGGCAATACAAACTTGTGGAAGTATCACAAACCCAATTCGATTAATCCTTAATATGAGTTAATTAGCTTCTTTGTATATCTGCCCGGATTCACGACTTAATTCATATCTTCTGGATATTAATACTGATTCAAATGCCCAAGTTCTGAACCAGACTTGAAACACAAGCCCGAACACTAAAGAGTACTTGGTTTTGTGAAAATTAAAAGAACGAGAGGATATAATAGAAGTTCGAGATAAAAGAGACATGCCCAAATCAGTAAGTCAATATATACAGCCTATTCTTCATAAAATGCTGAAGAAAGCTATCATATATCAAGAGCACACTACTTGTTTATTTATTTATTTATTTGTATCCAATTTTTTTCACAACCTTACACTTGGGTTAGAGAGTTGAACCATTCAAAGCTGGGCGATAGGCGACGGGGTTTCAAGTTGAGAATGATATGATATCCCTTCTAGTGTATCTTTAGATCATTGTAATGCTTAGCATAAAGAAGCATTGCTCATACATATACTTTATAATTATCAAGATGCTTACAAGTCGAGCGCGACAGAACGATATATTCCTTTGGCACATGTGGTAATTGCGGAAAATAGGTTCTTCAATTCTATCAACTGAAAACCATATTAAAAATTATGAAAAAATTTCATGTATTAATGAAATTTTCATTCCTAGATTGCCAAAGTTAATAGATCCTTATGCAGGCTACGAGCTTAATTACAATAATCTTATGTAAAATTATGGATAGTAAAAAAATTGGCTGAATGCTTATAAAGTGAAAGATAGCAGTCTTGAAGAGGTATTTATAATGAAGAGGAATTAGATACCGTCATATGACTCATCAACACCATCATTTTCAATGAACACAAATCCAAGTCTTCCTTCTTGCTCCTGTAAATTCCTGATAGAATATTTCATTAGATTGAAGAAGGTATCTTTGCATTTATAATCACAGGTTTAATCAAACTTTTGATAAGAGAATTTTCCTTATTAAGCTTATAAGTGCATTCTTCTTGATTAATCATTTGAACCCATAAGCTTAAACCATCTTTAGATGACTTAAAATTTGAAAAACTTTTAGTATACAGTCATGAGAAAAATCATTGATAAGCTACAAAATTAGCACGGAAAATTAGTATAAAGCAGACATATCCACGAGCACTTTCTTATTGGTTTTTATACTAAGTATATATGAAAGTTGAGGGCTTGCAGATAGTGCAAATACATATAATCCACAAATGAAACAACGAGGCACCCTCAAAGACGAGAGGAAACAAAGCATTTAGCATGTGATAATCAAAACCTAGTGATCGGCCTTTATTTTGGAAACTTAATCAATTAATAGGCGAGAACTGATAAATAGCACGACAATACATTTAAGTCTTATACACAAAAATGTGCATGGAGGATTCATAGACACGGATGCACAAATATGTTAGCAAATTAGCAAGATATTGGTGACCATCAAATTAAGCGATTATTATTATGACCAACCTCATCGTCCAGAACCTTTTGTTGCAAGATACATAATAATCTGAAAAGATAAAACAAGAGTCAGACAGTGAGAGCATGAACAATCAGCTTGCTATCCACATATTTAGAAAATTATATTGATAGATGACAAGATTAGAACTTACTATACTGTGCCTTTTAGAGCTATAGATAGGGTGCATGTATATCGATCCTTCATATATTTATGAAACGGCAAGACCCTACCTCTAGACCAAACTTCTAATATTACATGAAATAAAGTGACAATTAATGAAACCCCAAATGATATAGAAACTCCAAGCAGAAAGGAAAAATGATGTATCATGATTTAAGCATAATCCTAGCATTGCAGATCCCTGCCATACTTGGAACTGTTTTATTCATTCTTCAACTAGTTTTAGTCAATAATGTCATCACATTTTATCTTGTAACTATATGATAAAAGAAGCTGTCATTGTATAGAAGTACTGCCATTAGACGCCATTTTGGAGACTTATCTATACAAGAGCTCGAGTCTAGGGCATAGCTTGATGAACTAGAGCACTAGAGTCTAGGGTTTTCATGTATTCTTTGTGAGCAAAGCATACTTGGCTAAAAGAGGATCTTTGCAATGCATTGATGCGCTACATATGCTAAACAAAAAAAGCTCGCTCCTTGTCATTGAGATACCTACAATTGATCATTAGCATGATACATAAAAACATAAAGATGGAAACTTTTCGACATAAACACTGTCGTTAGGTGATACCAATGCATATTAAATATTGTTCAATTTTGTAAGGTAAGACATGCTTCTATATATGTTCCTTAAATGTAAAATTAGCTTTTGTTGCTCTTGAAAATTTCTTATATTCTTATTGACGTAGTTCTTGTTTGCAAGGGTAATAGAAAATAAGAAAACTAAAACATTAAAAAAAGTACATACAAAGCATACAAATTGACCCCAACTTTGAAATTACAGGTTGCAAGGTAAACAAGATAGATTCAATCTCAAACCAAATCACCTCCTTACCTTGGCATTCTATGAGAATCGAACATCCAATCAACGAGGGTGGGAGGGGCTAAAGTTCTTAGTAATATCTCCTTGTCAATTAAGTCATTGTTGTGGTCTTCATACACAATCTGCATAATATTTACCTCATAATAAGGTTCTTATTCTCACGAAGCAAGACATCGAAGCTTATGAGAAAAACCAACTAGTGCTTGCTAAAATCAATCAAATATCTAAACTAAGATGTAAAGTAAAAATAAAATAAAAAATTGCATCATGAACAAGAACTTGTATGAATGCTTGCATACTGACATACATCTGTGAGTATGTATTCACAAGACTGGAACTACTAAACCTTAAATTTTGAAGTTTCATTATCATAACTAATGACAACGATCTATTATTCTCTCGCCACTGAAAACATTTTGAAGACGTATCTACCAGCCATATCTTCATTTTCTCTCTTAACTTTCTCTGATTGAAACTACGTAAAGAGAACATCGAATTAGATGATTGACTTTGATCAAATTAAGTGTAATGGCGAGAAATAGTATATATATATATATATATATATATATATATCTCTATTCCTGTGTTTACATCAGGGCTTGGCGAAGTTTCATGGGGCCTTGAAGAAACCCTACGGCTATAAAATTGTTCCCGAGTTCGGTTGGATGCTTTTAGCTGCCTTTCTGTTCCATAAAGAAGATTACAATGCAAATTAACAACTTAAATTTCTTACATTTGAAGGAAAAATGATATCTTCCCATGACAATTATAATATACTCTTATACCTAAATAATTCGATTTGGTTGAGAATGTCTTTAATGAATTCGGTTCATAACATATTAGATAATTTCTCCTCTTGAATGGCAACAAGAATGAAAAATGACAAAAAGAATCAAATGTTGAAGCTTTCAATACTCATTAATAGAAACTAAAAACTAACACTTTGTGTTATTTTACTAACAATGAATAGAACAAAGGAACAAGGATACACAAGACTTCTTCCTCTTCTTCTTCTTCTTCTTCTTCCCTTTCTTAGATCAGTTGTGCAAATGCAGTGCATTACTGTAAATCTCATCTGTATGCGGTCCTATAAATTAATGCTAATAATAGCATAAGTCATGCATCTAAATCTTTGAAGATCTATGTGAACCCTAAGTCAACAACATGTATACTAATACACATGGATCAGAAAATTTCTCTAGAACAACATCTGCAAAATTAAACTGTCAGGGCATTATAGAAGGGTAGGCCAACTTTTCAAATTAATAGACTAAAAACCAGCACTTGGTATTCTTTTACTAACAATGAATAGAACTAAGGAATAAAGACACACAAGACTTCTTTTTTTTTTTCTTCTTCTTCTTCTTTTTTTTCTTCTTCTTCCTTTCTCTTAGATCAGATGTGCTAATGCAGTGCTTTATTATAAATCTCATCTGTATGCAGACCTATATGAACCCTAAGATTTGGTAAAGTATCATGATGTGTTCTTTATCAAACTCAAAGAGCTTGGTTTTATCACAGATCAAAAGCTTACGTGCCGCAGATTCGATTTTCAATTTCACTTTCAATTTTTTTTATGATCACCTTCCGCAATTGGCTACAAATTCACCATCGATAACAGCGATAGAAGTTAGAAAAAAAAAAAAAAAAACATAATAGAAGACATGCACACAAGGTACATTCTCAAGTTCTCACCTTTCTTACGTTTTTTAGTTTCTCAAACTCCCGGCATTCATTTTCGAAATTGAATCCAAAACCTAAATAAAATACGCGAGCATCAAAAGCGAAACAAATTCAATCAAAAAGAAAGAAAATTATCATAGAAAAATGAAAGAAAATGAAAGAAAAGACATAACTTTGGTAAGAAAACCCTAGAAAATTTGACAAACTAAGATGGTAATAATGAAGTTAAATGATTATTTATTGAAGAAATCGGGGTTTGATTTGTTTAGATATCGGCGTTTGTGACATTTATTGTGTGATCTTTGCCAATATATTTAACATAATTTAGATTGGAAAAAGCGGGATAGATTTGGGACGGCCCGGTGGGTTACGATATACGGCACTTTCGATTGTTGACTAATGACATTAATCGCGCCATTGGCACGACCCTTTTGTTTTCTAAATAGCAATTTGAATGCTGAGAAAAGTTGCTATGATTGAAACATAACAATTTTTGGACGAGAGATGAAACAACGGTACATGGCTTGAAATTCAAATTTATCCAAGATTTTAACTACGTAATGTGATTTGAACTTAAAAGTGATGCTCTCTAATGGAGTTCAAAAAACTGAGATGAATTTTTTGTTTTTTTTTTTTTTTTTTTGTGGAAGAATCTTAATCTTTGTGTCTCATTACAACAAGAACTAAGAGGCAAAAGAAAAGAAATGGTGAAAGTTAGCTTTACCCTTTTGAAGCTAATCATTTTTAGTGCAGGAGGCAAAGAGAAAATTAGGGAAAACTAATCTGTTAATAGGTTTTAGAAAGAATTAAAGTCTAACACACACATGATTCTACGAAGTTCTTAATTTAGACTCTTCCTTCTTGTCCAGAATGCAAGATTTTTCAATTGATAGATATCACAGTATCCTTTCATTTCAGTTTGCAGAACAAGTTGTTCTTATATTTGAATATCTATCTCCGGTTTATCATACGTATGCGGTATAATACACCTGATAGCGACGAGAAGACCTGATTTAGGCTTAAAAGCTTTTGTTTGTATCTTTTAATTCCTTTTGTTTTATTGCTTTCATATGTATTGGAAATGAGGAAATGCTAAGTACAATCGATCAAAATATAGAGGCAGGCTTGGCTTATAAAATGTGAATATATAGTAAATGTTAAGAGTGTAGATGATGAATGTCACTGAATACTTTTTATGTCGTCAAAGCATTGTATATTGTTAAAGGTTGCACAAATAAAGATGAACTTCCTCACGATTAGTAATGGAACTATTGATTAATTAGTGTGTGCTTAGGTAAATTGAAAATAATTTATATATATACTTAATTAATCCTCAGTGACATGGGTCATCACAACATCCATTAACTTGAAACAACTAAAATGGAAACCAAGGTAAATTGTTGTGCAAGTACTCAAAGGCAACATGAATAATAGCTGAAGTATCCCAAATGTGGTGAGCATTTTTCCCTATTTCAAGTACCTACACTTCTTTCATGTCAAGATTGTGTCTCAGTGCCTTCTAGGAGGCTTTGTTAGGATGGAGCTCTAAAAGCAAGAGATACATAATATGATGAAGTTAGATGTTGCTTTTGCCTTATTAATTATCTTTTTTATTCACTAACACTAAGTTGAGCATTCGAACCTATATCACTTGTATTATACATTTTATACGCACATTTGGAGTTGTATAGAAGGTAAAAGACATGGGTTTCTTGCAAGATTATAAAATACTATAAAGTCTATAATGCACCATCTCCTAATTGGAGGGAAGCCTTGTCTTAATCATTATATAGCTAGGTTTCTATGACAAATATATTAGTGCGTATGGTTGCATATTGAATAGACATAAAGTTATGAGGATTGTCATGATTTATTGTTATAATGTCAGATACACTCTTAATCTTGGAGAAATATTGAATTTTATTTAGATAGATCAATTGGAGGCTTTAACCAATAGGTAAGACTCTCTAAATGGTCATATATTTCAACAAATCGATCTTGATATATAGATGTGGAGACATTATGTATATATTCTAGTAGACACATGATAATATCTCATCAAATTGAGATGATGATGTGTCCTATTAGGTGATCTGCTTGAATTACGGTCTCGTACGACATGGAGTCAGTTTTTCGTCAAAATCTCGTTATGATCGATTTAGCCTTCTTTCTCTATGATCTAGCCTTCAACTATATTTTCTAAGATTTATATGAATGTATGAAGAATTTGGCTGCATTTTTTTTTTTTTGCTTGTTCTATTTAGATTAGTTAGAAATGACTACATTTATCATCACACAAAATATATCCTTCAACATTTCAAAAAATAGAAAACTCTTTGTCAAGCCACAAATCTTCCGAAAAGAAACTTTCAATATGGCATCGAGCTTTTTCGTTTCGTAGATACTAAAAGAGAGGAGCCAAACCACTCCCTTTAAGTATCTACCATTTGGCCCTATTCAAACACAAAAGCCATATAACCAACTCCTTCCGTGGATGAGTTCAAGCTCATCAAATGCGAGCACCCCAATGTTCAATTTGATGGAACGAATTATCAAGTATGGATTGTTCGAATGGAAGCCTACCTTGATGCAAATGATCAATGGGAAGCTGTTGAAAATGAGTACAAAGTTCTTCCTTTACCTGACAGCCCGACTATGGCTCAAATAAAAAATCACAAGGAGATGAGGCAATGGAAATCAAAGGCAAAAGCTAGCTTATTTGCAATAGTTTCATCAACAATTTTCACCAGAATCATGATACTGAAGATAAAAATGAGAACTCCAACTTCTAAGAAGGAGGAAGGAATTGACAGCCAGTAACAAGTTCTGAACTTGATCAAAGAATTCGAGATGCAGAGAATAGAAGAATAAAAAACAATCAAGGACTACTTTAATAGACTCCTTGACATTGTTAACAAAGTAAAGCTTTTTGGTACTGATTTTTCTTATTCTAGAATAGTGCAAAAAATTCTTATAACAATTCTTGAAAAGTTTGAGTCCACAATATCATCTCTAGAAAACTCAAAAGATGTGTCAAGTATTACTCAAGTGCACTATTAATCACATGTCAGAACTATGAGGACTTATATGTAGATGGATATGTGGAGGGCTTATTTCAAGCACATCCAAGAACAATATGTATAACAAAGCAACATCAACAAGAGTGATCAACACATTATTCTTTCCAATTGTCCTTACCAAAAAAAACCAATCTTCCACAAAAAACGTGCCTAGTGGAGACCTAAAATAAAATGTCACAAGAGTGGCCAATTAGTACACATGGAAAAAAAAATGCAAATCTCAATAGCAGCAAGGAGAAGCCAAGACTGTTATTAAACAACCTCAAGATGAGCAATCGTTTGTACTGCGCTCTGCTACTAGTTGCCTTTCAAAATTAGCTTATCGATAATGGCTACTGTAAGGTTGGCTAAAGAGCTTGTACAACCGGCTATTTCTAAATTTAGAATTGGAAATGGAGCATATCTTGAAGTAAAAGGCAAAGGAATAGTGGCGATCGAAGGTCTCATAGGTTTGAAATTAATTTCTAATGCCTTATATGTTCTAGAAATTAAACAAAACCTTTTGATCGAGTGTTGGTCAGTTGTTGGAAAATGGAAACATGGTGCTATTTGAGGATAATAATTCCTTGAATATTGATGCACAAGACAGAGAAGTGTTTAAAGTCCAAATGAAAGATAAATATTTACCTTGAACATGTTGGAAGATGAGCAGTCACAGACACAAAGAAAAGAAAGAACACAATGCTAGATAGAGATTGATGTACCTTTCATCATAAGGCTCCACTCTGGTGAAGAAGAAAATCTTAGGTGGGGAGGCCTTGCTTGATTTTTGAAGATGAGATCCCTACTTATACACTTGTCAGTATGGGAAGATGAAAGGCTTTTCCCAAGGAAAATAAGGCTTCGAGGGCTGAAAACCGCAAGTAGTACACACAGATATTGGTGGACCTCATAAAACTCCATCATTGAACGAAAGGAAGTTTTACATTGCTTTCATTGATGATCACACTAAATAAAGTTGGATTTATTTCATGAAAGTTAAATTTGAGGTTGCTGATATCTTCTACAAGTTCAAAGGTTGGGTGGAAAATCAAAGTAGGTGCAAAATGCAAGTGATCAAATTTGATAATGGAACTAAATACACTTTTGAAAATTTAACAAGTTTTGTGAGAGTGCAGGCATTGAACACCAACTAATAGCACCTATAATTCTAAAAAAATGGGGGTGGTTGAGAAAAAAACCTAACACTTACGAAGATGACAAGGTGTTTGTTGTATGAAAAGCACTACAAAGAAACCTAAGCTTAAGGTCAGAAACACAATAGTTTTTCTACCTAATAGATTGTTAAAGGATCTATTTGAAGCATGTAGGTATGGCTATAAACCAAGGCTTCAAAATTAAAAAACATTTGGTTGTCTTTGTTTCTCTTATATTCATCAAGTTAAAAGAGACAAATTGGATAAGAAAGAAAAACCTAGTATCGTCATCGGCTAGAATTCAGTTTCGAAAGCTTATAGAATTTATCTTGCACAAGACAACAAAGTAACTATTAGTAGAGATGTTCAATTCTGAGTCATATAGTTGGAACTGTGAAAATGATTTGAAGCTTGAATTCAAAAATGAAGATATTTATGACAAACCTGTTAGAGGAACCAAGGCAAACATTACTATAAGAGGTAATGTTGTTATAATAGAGCTTGTAGGATATGAAGAAGTAACAAATAAAAGATGGGTAATGTACAGAGGATTTGAAATGATTGAAAAATCAAACTCTCGATGCTAGTGGATATACCTACACACAAAAACATTAGGAGCAAGTATCTATAAACTAAACTCAATCCTGCAATGATCATAAATAAACACAAGGCTAAGCTGGTTGTTAAAGGATATGAACAAAATGTTCGAGGGATTTCTATGATTTTTTGCTCTAGTAACTAGATTGACACCATGGGAATGTTGTTAGCTCTTATTTCAAAAGGTTGGAAGCCATACATCGATGGATGTCAAACTGGCTTTCTTGAAAGGACACTAGAGAAAGAAAATTTTGTAGCCTAAAGGTTTATTGTTCAAGGAAACGAGGGAGAAAGTATATTTGCCAAAATCCTTAAAGGGAGCTAGAAAGCAGGCACCAAGGGCTGGTAATGAAGTAAGATTGATGTACATTTGACGGGTTTGGGGCTTGCAAAAAGTCTAAATGAATTTACTCATCTTAAGATCGTGATGAAATACTTGTAGTATCTCTATATGTCGATGATTTTCTTGTGACAGAAGTAGTATGGAGCAAATTGATATTTTTAAAAGAAAATGGTACAAAAAAGTGTGAAGGATGCTGAACGATTGATCTTGAAGATGACATTTCTTTCCCTTGGCATGGAAGTTCAACAAAGAAGAATGATATCCTTATATGCCAACATAGGTATGCCTAGAGATCTAAAAAATTCAGATGAAGTTGGCAAACCACTTCAACCCCAATGAATCTAAAAAGGAGAAGCTTTGCAAGGAAGATGAGCTGAAAAGGTATACTAAAGTTGGCTATACAAGTGCCTAAGAGGTCATTCTTCTTACATATTTGATCAGAAACCAGTGCCATATTAAGCATGGTGTGGGATTATATCATAGTATATGCAATAAAGAAGCTTATATAAATCTTCTTGACTGTTTATTTGACTTAAGCTATTTAACCACAAAGAAGCTTATATAAATCTTTTTTTTGAGGATTAGAGCTTGAAAGTTAGTTTATAAAGCTGTACAAAAGATGAATATCAATCACCTTGAAGAAAGATAAAAAGCCTCACCTTTCTCTTTATCAATCATTTGCGGGAAAGAGAGATTAGTGTTGAAGAACACTAGCAGGCTGCTTTCATTATATTTTTATATAGTCTTGAAATCTCTTCAATATCTGCGATTTGATAGAAATTATCTCTTTGGAATATTAAAATCGTAAGTATCATACTAATTTATCCTTTAGATCAATATATTTTAATGGTATATTTATAGTTACAGGTTTCCACTACTTTAGTTTTTAGTAGTTTAGGTTTTCGCTTACATTTCCACCTTATAAAGGGGTATATATATGTGTGTGTGTGTGTGTGTGTGTGTGTGTGTGTGTGTGTGTGTGTGTGTGTGTGTGTGTGTGTGTGATCCAAGGCCGAAGAAATGAGCCAATAAATTAAAATTCCTATCAACCTTGCTACATAATTATTTGCTCAAAATGGGTAATAAGACATCACAAACTAAAGGAAAGTGTTACAAACTTAATATGCCTAACTCACAGCATGATGTAGCATTCATTGATTGATTGAAGAATGCCGTTGATGATACCAAACTAAGAATGTGCGATTTCTACTCTAATTTCTAGAAATATTTGATATTAATCAATGTTTTGATTCCATCTTTAGTGACTTCTTTCCATAATTTCATTTCAATGATTTACTTTTTGTGATTAATTTTTATACAATATATTTATTTGTTTTTAGACCTTTCTCTAGCATCCGCTTCCTTCACTACCATATAATCTCTTAGCTCACCAATTTCTTCTCACCCTAGATCTCAAAGTCTATTATCTTTAATCTCTTTTTACAAATCAAAGAAAGTAATATGTCTCTTGTACTTAATTATGAATTAATTCCAAGGGATTACTCTATGTAGATTCTCTCTTCCTTCACAACCGTCCCTTAGCTTGTGTTTGGTAGACTAGACGAGATAGGTAATATTTTTACATTTAGCTGCTTTTAGCCCTAGACTTATTTTGTATACGCCAAAGTCTATCTTCAAGAAAGTCACAATGAAAGTAGTTTGGTTATTATGATATGTCCAATCTTAAGAGTGAAGATGACAATGATTATACCACAAGTAATGACTGTAGACTTGAACCTTGTTCCTACAAGAATCTGATCGATCAAGCACTCACCATTCATTATTCAAATCTCTTAACATAAAACCTAAAAAGCCCACCCTCCACTCTGCAGAAGATAAAGGCCTGGTGTCCTCTAGTCAAGAATTGGGGCTTCACAATCACTATCCTACGGCTTTTCTCATGCCTTTTCAATCAAGGTTCGACATTCGTGTGTTCTCACACAGGAACCACACCATCCATCCGAACTTGATGGTTAAACTCTACTACGTATTGGGTCAGAGGGGAGGTCCTAGAACTTGATGGTTTTTTTTTTTTTTTATAGGCAAGGGCAAAAAAAAATCATTAGACATAAGAGAGCCACCTGATCCCAAAAGTACACAGAATAATCAAGTTATAATAAAAAAAATGATACATTTCTACTACTACTCTTATAGACACTAAGTGTAACTCAACTAGGGCATCTCAACATCCATCTACTTTTATTATATTGCTTCTTAAGTCGTAGCAGAGACACCTATCAAAGTTAATTAAAAATAAAACAAAGGTCTCCATTAAATTGTAATAGAATAGGTAAGATCATTCACAACTCTATTTTAAACATGAGAGTCCAAAGTAATTAATCAAGAAAGGTCCAGGGCACTGCAATAATAGTCAAATAGAGGTAGACAACTACCTTTTGAAAATCAATTCCCCGTAGACAATATGATGCCTCGAGAGTTGCCTTTTATCTTTCATCACTTCCTACAATAGAGTTGTATCACAAGACAACAGCATATTAGTGGCAAAAAAACTTTATAAATATTAAATATAGCAATAAATAATGATTAGTAATAAAAATTTAAGGATCGTTGAAACATAAAAATACATATGATAGCAAATTTGTGAGAAGCGATGTTGAAAAATGATAAGGATATGTAAAGGAGGATAATCTTCTTTCATGGATGATATGTTGATAAGAATGATAAACAGATAGCGCCTTTTGAGCAAAGTGCTGGATATTTCAATTCATAGGACAGAAATCTTCAGAATTTCTCGGGTCTCTGGGGCTAATGGCAATTGCAGATAGCTCAATTCTATTGATTTTGACCTGGTCAAGCAAACAGGGCCGGTGGGTATAGTTTTGGATAAGGCTTTTTGTTCTCTCTTCCTTTCTTTAGATTCCCTTAAACCCTCCCTCTCAGATATCCCCCAGATACCGAGGTCTCCGCCCGGTACTTTTCTAATAAGTATATATTCTCTCACACACATTTATCCAAAAAAGAATGATATGGAATATAACGTGAAGAAAGTCATAGGCAACATTAGAGTATCAAGGAGGAAGTTATTACCGGTGATCACTGCAAACAGATACATATTTGGTGATATTTGAAATCACTGAGGCTATGAAGAAGCTTATCCTAAGTGACCAACCATAGGATTGCCATAGAAAAAGGCAACATAAATAATGCAAATAATCCCCTCGAAGAACGTAGTACATCTATCTATATAAATTTTCTAACTGAACTCAGGTATCTTGCATCCTCGAAAGATTTCATTATATCATGTCATGGCTTCGCTTCCTTTGGAAAATAATATGATTCAATAGATCATCACAGAGATTATGTTACAATTTTAATCGGATTCTAGCTAAAAGATAAAAATAATAATAACAAACTAAAAGTTAAAAATTACAACAAAGTAGAATCGGGTAAAAAATTTATAAAGCTTGCCTTTAAAAGAGTGCATGAATGCAAGTTTAGGATTTTCTATTTGATTTCCATCCATAGAAAATTGTTGCTTCTAAATCGAGAATGGCCATACTGAATTATGTCCACCCAAAATTTCCTTCTATTAATATCAACTTACACAACCTTCATATCAGTATCCAAAGACAGAAACTTAACACATGATTTTCTAAATGGTGTAAAAGAAAAAAAGAAAAAAGATTCAAAGTAGCATGGAAGCTAATAAGACACCACTACAACATATAACAAACTAAGAGGAATTTTTTTTTTATATAGGAACACACTAAGAGGAGTTTGTATAGACAAAAAAATCATAGTTCCAGATAAGAACAAGGCTATGACCATCATGATAAAAGCATGACCCCTTCATTGACAAGTAAATGGGAATGTACTTGATAAAATGTATTCTGAATGCTACGTGCTCAACTTTAAAGAACACAACTTTCTGATGAGCTATATCAATAAAAATGTCCACCTAGTTCACCCGGATATTAGAACTAAAGAATCAAGTGTAAACACAGATAAACAAGCAGAAATAAAAGGTGAAAAAAGAAAGTCGGCTTAAGAATCTAGAGTAAAGACAGTTTTAGAAAGTAGAAACTTACTCAAGCCAGAATGTCCTCAACTTTGATGATCCTTCTAGGAACAATTCAACTTCATTCTCAATAAATAACTTCCATTAGAATCGACATGAAACATGTACACTTAATACAAATAAAAACATACATGAAAAACACAAGATAAGCATGCACCATAATGATGCACTTGTTCAAGTAAGTACAAAATTCACTGTAACATCTAGTCCACATGATACACCTGTGATTCACTGGTCATCTTAAACTTGGCTAATATAAAGCAGTTGTTCACTGACACAACTACGGGGAATCCCAGACTAGCCATTCTGGGCTGGTCTATGGGAAGACACACCCTCCGCTTTTCTTATCAAAGTCAGATTTTCCTCATTCTGAATAGTCCTGCCATCCAACACGTAATAAGTGGGCCTGGGTCAAGCTACAACAGTTGCTTGCTGGCCTTTAGCTCATCGAGTACTGGGTCTAAAGATTATGGTACTCACAAAGAATCCGAACCTCTACCTTGTTCGATGTAGCATGACGAAACAACGTCATTTTGATGCTTCAACTACAATTAAAATGAAAGTTAGGGATATAAGAACAAAATTATGAAAATTGCTATATTTAAAAAACAAACTTTTTGTTCAGGATTTAAATGCAAAAGTCATAAAAGTTCAGGATTTTAATACTAATTTTCCCAAAAAAATAATGTAATTTTATGAAATCTTAAAATTGATCCTAGATGCAATGCTTTCATCTCCAATGCAATGAAATATTGTTTTTCTTCATGTGTTGGAGTCAGAGAGGTGCACCATCGCAGTATTGGGTAAATTTTCTTTTATTCTGCAAAAGTGTAGAGAAGAGTCATCCCACTTCGATCTTCTTCCCGCATTTTTCCTCGGGTCGGTTCTCCGCCTTTTGAATCGATGAAAGTCTTCCACATTTGTAGAATGCATTGTTTGTTCTATAAGTAAAGTGCACCCACTTTTCTTTATTCATAATTTAATTTTTATTTATTTATTTATTTTTATGTCTGCTCAATTTTTTTTTTAAATTGTCTATTCATGAAGTGGATGTTGCTAACTTTGACCAAGTTCTGAATTTAGTGACTCACCTCCTGAATATGTTTCTAACATACCAAGGGAACTTAAACATACACAAAAAATAGAGGAAAGTGACTGAAAAGATGTTGAGAAACTAAAAAAATAGGCTTCAAGGTGCTTTTCATCGATAATATGTCGGAGCTGCCTGAGTCTGCCAGCCGTCATCAGCTGATCGACATATGCAACCCACAGAAGGGCAGGTCCGGGGTGTGACATCCAAGATGCCTGTTTTGGCTTTTCACTTGAAGGAAAGAGATCAAACATAGATGGTTTTGTGACGTGTCCTTCCATGGTTCCTAGATTTGTCGTAAAAGGTCACTCACGACTTCTTGTTAATTGATCGATACTGATATCAACAGGTAGGAGTCTTCTTCTCATATTAATCCAGTCACAGATAATTTGTGCTTCAAAATCATGGGGGATTCTTCTTCCTTAGTCAGGAGTGATACGACCATAAGATGGAGTCTTTCTTACGCTAAATAACTAAAAAGATAATCTGACATCTCATCACCCATTCACCATCGGATCTTGGGGCCCAGCCCCGTGATCAGCCTTGTGAGAACTGGGCGCATTAGCTGAGTTTCACTCCGCCCGCCCAAGCTGGCCTCTAAGCTCCACCTTAAGCCTTACGTATAGGTTTGACTTTAGGTATGCTCAGCCCAAACGCATGCTTTTTAGCATCATCATCGTCCCGCCTCTCAAGCAGACAAGCAGGCCTGAAACGCCTTGGGGATTGTGGATTCCACATAGCTAATCAAGGATGGTCATTGTATTTCATACGCCTTCAAACGCCTCGCAATAATGCATGGATTTTCTAGACCTATTTCTACGACGTCGTTGTTTTGAGCACCAAGGTATATCAGTCCAGATCCTCGTTTCAAACCCTCTCTGTGGTCTGATTTTTCAAAACCTCCTTCTGACCACCCGCCAAGACTCAGCCTGTGGCCTCCACCAGTCCACCCGCCAAATCTTCTCACTCCCTCCCAGGCTGGCACC
The DNA here is from genome assembly GCA_016808115.1 of Tetrastigma voinierianum. Classification (NCBI taxonomy): domain Eukaryota; kingdom Viridiplantae; phylum Streptophyta; class Magnoliopsida; order Vitales; family Vitaceae; genus Tetrastigma; species Tetrastigma voinierianum. The sequence continues at coordinate 1,825,508 of JAEQBH010000503.1, forward strand.
TTCTTCCTCTCCCGCCATTTCAGCTCTGGATCCTCCAACTCCGTGGCTCACCATTCTCATCCTCACCCTCCCACTTTTCAGCCTGAACCCATTCATGAGCACCACTGTGGTTACTATCTCCATCTTGAGGTTATAGATTGAGGTCGTCATCATGATCTACTCAATGCTTGAGTTTGACTCTTTACTAATCTAATCATAAAACTCCTTCCGGCCCAACCCGTTTTCCGGGAACTCACAGGTGAGTGTCAGTCAGAAAGAGTCCGGTCGCATGGATCACTGGTCCCGCAGAGTCCCGGCCACCAATGATACAAAGCCACCAAACAGATCATCCAACCTCGCCAAAGGTACACAAAGAAGAAGAGATTTAGGGGTCAGTGTCTGGTCATTAATACGCTAAAGCAGCAGACGCTGGTCCCAAACAGCCCAACTAGTGAGAAAACCATTATCATGAGAGCTCCTCTTAAACAAGTCCGTTACTCCCAAACTTCACAATTTCATGTGGTATTGTCCAAGTTCTAAGATGGTCTCGCTTTTAAAGCGCCGAACGGTCTCCACTTTCCTCCCGTGACCTTTATCAAGAACGTCACGAACTTCAATGCTGTCTGGCCCTAACTTCTAAATTTGAGAGTTTTTGACCGCCTTCGTCTTTTGTATTAAAGGCCTTGGTTCCCAAATATACCCTGCTAATCCCTTTAGTGTGAAAGAGGCCGCAGAGGGCTTTTAGTACATTTTCAAACCTGAAGTGCTGTCGGGAAGCAAGGCTATTTTTCTGGCTTGCATTCTTAATCGAGTATAATCCCACGCGACCACATCGATATGCTCATTCACCATTTGATTCCAGCTCGAGAACCCATGAGCCTGCCCACTACAGAATCGGGATTAGCCTTCTCAAAGTCAAGCTGAGGTGTTTAACTTTGCTTCTGGCTGCACACCTCAGGTATTCGCCTGGGCCCAAGACTGGGATAAGAGTGGCAAATAGCCACAAGTGTCTTCAAATGGTACTGAGTTGATTAGATTGGGATATTCCTGTCTTCGTGAACCCTCTCATTCCCGCTTGGGCGTCCTCGCTCCCGACATAAAGCCTCAGAGGGGCCTTTCTCAAGAAGGAAACCCACTCGAGAGGAGCTTCAAGCCTTAGTTGAGTCATTGGCAAAGAAGAAGAGAAGCGATAAGCGCAAAGCTCACACCCCCGAGAGCACAAATTTCACGATTCGGTAAGATCCCGAGGTCAAGAGATCTCTTCAGAATAAACTACCAAAGAGCGGGGGTAGTCTGACCAAGTCCCCGAGAGGTCAGGCGCCTCCTTCCATGGCCGAGGTGTCCAAGGTGGTGGGTCCAAAAAATCCTTCGTGGAGGACCACCGAGCCTCCTCTAGAATTTCTACCCATTTCTGTTAGAATTCCCTCAACACAAAACACCAAGATCCCTCCTACGACGCCGAAGGACGAGGAAGGGATTGCCTTAGAACTGAGGGGATGAGGACTCACGCTGATAACAACCCAGAGGCTGCCGCCGAGGCCATTGTCTATCCGGTGAGACTCGACTCAAGAGGCCATGCCCCGTCTGAGGAGGCTCGGGCCCCATCACTCGCAGCCACCGTATGTGTCCAAACTCCCCATTTGTCTGCTCCACCAAGAAGCTCTGGGGCCATCCACACTTTATCTTGTTTCAGATGGCTACCTATAAGGAAAAAGTATGGCGAGGCGGGCCAATCTCACTGAGGGCTCGCTTAGAGCAAAGAAAGCGATAGAGCTAAGGTTGCCTCCCCACCCTCCGAAGGCCGACGCTCGAGCCCGATACGCTTGCCGAGACGCGGTGAAGTATGAATCCGACCTGGAAGAGCACACCAAGATCTGTAAAGCACAAGCCGAGGTTGCCGAGGATGAGCCGCAGGTCATGACGAATCAAGTGTGTGAACCGACGAGTCGCGAGATCAAAGCCACGACATTAACCTTAGAAGGTCACAAAGAGGCTTCAGGTCGGAGCTTTGGTGATGCACCTAATCAGGAATGCCATGGGCTTTGGTAAGATCTGGGAGTAGGAGGCCTCATCAACAAGGAAGGGGTGATTGTCGTAGCTAAGAGACGACTCACCTTGTGGGCCTCCGAAAGGCTTGCCGCTTTTCTGCAAGGCTACTAAGGTTTTCCTGTGCTCCAGATTTAACCTTCAAGTTCCTACTGAGGGGGAGGCAGAAGAATCAGATTCTGACGACGAAGCGGACCCCATGGTGTTTTCAGATGCCCCAAATTTCTATTCCTCCTTCTTAGTGGAACCCGATCAGGCCTCGTAGCAGCCCACTCTCCTACCTCAAGGTCACTCACGACTTACATGGTTCGAGGTCTCTAATCGGTGCGCATCAAAGTCCTCGTCATCATAGGCTTTTCCCCCGTAATTTATGCTTCATTTCATAACTCGGGCTCTGCACTGGGACTTCCTCGTAATGTCAATCCCGATTTTTGTCGATTTATGATATTTTCCTTTATACCCTTCGACCTTCCGTCTCTTTACCAATCTTATTCTACAACTGGCCTCCATGGGAGGCTTCCAAGGTCTACACCTCCCTTTAATATCTCATACGCTGCGGCTAGCATTTGAGCTACGTGGCTCTTAACAAACTGAGCTACTAGGCTCTTATTGAACTGAGCTACGTGGCTCTTAACAAACTAAGCTACTGGGCTCTTATTGAACTAAGATGCGTGGCTCTTATTGAACTGAGCTACGTGGCTCTTAATAAACTGAACTACGGCTCCTCGGTTTTAACCGAAAGCTAAGTGTGTGGCTCTTTACAAACTGCTTACTGCCTCTCTCAAAGCAGTTCTTAACAACCAAGCTTCTCGCCTTACGGAACCCAGCTACATGGTTTCGAATTTAAATGACCTAATGGCTCTTTACAACCGAGCTACTCGCTCTAAGCCGTCGGGTTTCAATAAACTAAGTTACGTGGCTCTTTACAAACCTGAAAGGTCTTCTTGACTTCTGAGCTACGCGGTCCTTTAATATCGTGAGCCCTGCCTCGACGAACCGAGCTACGCATAACAAATCGAGCTACGAGCTCTAACAAACTAAGCTATCTGCCTATCAATTAAGCTACATGGTTTCTTCTGACTGTTACATGGTTTGAACACATCCGAGCTCCCGTCTCACGGCGAGCATGGATGTTAACTAGACCGAAGTTATGTGGCTCTTTACAATTTGAAGCATTGCCTTCGAGATAGGCTCTTAACAAATCGAGCGCATGCGTCTCTCTCTTACGGCAACCGAGCTACATGGCCTTCGCACTTTGATAACGCCCTTAATATCCGAGGTCCTGTCTCTTGATGAACTGAGCTATGTGGCTCTTAACAAACTAAGCTACGTGGCTCTTAATAAACTGAGCTACCGGGCTCTTATTGAACTAAGCTACTTGGCTCCTTCGAACTCTGAGCTACGTGGCTCTTTAATATCCGATCTCCGTGGTTTTTTCTGCCTTCTTCCCTGGAAAAGTGCTCAGAGTCACCAATGGGCCCCATAGAACCAGCAACACCGTGACTCCCAAGAACCAAGCTATAAATAACCACCTTCTCGAGTGTGTATGTTATCCACCGCCTCCGCCATTTTCTCCTTCGCCTCACGCTTGAGTTCTGACATGATGAAGCTCGGTTTGGCCGCCACCGCGCAAAGTCCGCTTCGTGGTCAGCAGCCGACGCTTGGTTTTGTTGTTCTGCCTTTTGGAGCCAGTTGCTCCCCTCAGTCCCTGGTCATTTGTGGGAGTTGTGTTGTTCCTTAGTTGTAACACCCCAAATTATACTCCAACTGCTATAAATATTACTTAGTGGTATGATTAGTAAAGCATATTTCCTAAATAAAATAAAGATAAAAAGAAATTAAGCAAGAACTTGGAATTAATACAAAAGTTAAGGGTAAATTAATAATTTACTAATTCAGGACCCAATGGTCATAATTTAATAAGTTCATATGCCAAAGTAGGATTTTGATAAATTGAATTGAGAATATAAATGAAATTGAGGACTAAAGAGTAATAAAGAAAGATATTACAAAAATCAAATAAGGAAGAAAATTATGGAAGAGACAAGTGGCATGAAGGAAAGAGTGAGAAAGTTTCCTCCCTTTGATGGCCATGATGCTCCAAAAGAGAGAAAAGTGAAATAAAAAGCGATAAGATCAATAAGGATAAGACCAAAATAAATATCTCATTTTGGTCTCTGAGAAGTTAGAGAGAGCAAAACTGATAAGAGAGAAGAGAAGAGAAAGGAAGAAGAAGAAGAAGAAGAGAAAGATAAAAGAAGAAAGAAGTGAAAGGAAAAAGAAGATCATAGTATGGAATGCTAAGTGATTTCAAAGCAGAAAAGTATAGAACTTGTTAAGTTCTGTATGGAAAAGTATTGATTTTTGTACACTAGTATGAAAACTATGTGTGTATGGAAGTCTAGTGTTTAGCATGGATTTGTCTAGTTTTGGTCTAGAAAGTATAGATACATGGTTTGGAACCCTCTATTTTGAGTATGGAATAGTAATATGGATTTTCTTTGTTAGGGTCGAGTTGAGAAGAGCTCTCATGTTTCTATATGTGTTGGGAAGGCCTCATGGTAATTTGAACCAAGAAAATTTCCCTATTTCGATCATACGACAGTTTAATCAGGAACCGTTTCGGTAAGAACAAAGGGCACTGGTAAGTCCTTCTGGCATATTGTATCCACATCAATGAACTTGATGTTAGGATTTTAATTTCTCAATTCAGGACCTCTGTGTACTGCTATCATTCTTTGATCGAGGTCAGCCAGCCCGCCAAGTCGTGTCACTAAAGGTTTAAATACATGTGACCTCTAACTTCGGAAGGTCATAACTCCTTTATCCGAACTCTGTTTCGGGTGTTCTTGAACTCTATGGGAAGCCCATTAAGCCAAGATTCCATTCATATTCCTATGGAGGATAAGAGGGTGTCGCATCGAAAGCTCCGGCCAGTCAAGTCACTGGCTGGCCAGTCACCCTACCAGGTGACTAATACGCAGGACCTCCAACTCTAAGGTCATAACCCTTCGTCCGAACTCATCTCTGGTGTTCTTGGACTCTATGGAAAGCTGCATTGAGCCAGATTCCATTCATATGTCGTGGAGGATAGTGGTGTGCGTCAAACCAAGCTCGACCAGATCAGCTCAGCCTCGGCCGCCCAGCTCACCCAGGCCAATTCAGTCGGCTATCGGTGTGACTACGCAGGACCCTCCAACTCAAGGTCATAACTCCTTCGTCCGAACTCATTCGGTTCTAGACTCTATGGAAAGCCCATTGAGTCAAGAATCCAGCCATACATAGTATGATAAAATTGGAACTCATATTAGGTCCATAAATAAGGAAAAATAGTACGTAGATAGGATAATCATAGTTATTCATGCATATAATGAGATATGAAAAATGCAAAGATACGAATAAACGATTGTACATATTGCATATGATTACCGGATTACCATAATTACTCGGGAATATGAGATATGTACTGAACATAAAATACACATGGATTGTCTGCTTAGAACCTAGTAAAGGGATACAGATAGGCATGCCTATAGGACACAAGCCAGTCGCGACATATTGCCACATAAGATATCGACCCCCAAGGCTTGGTCGATGACATAGATCCTACATTTGGGATCATTACATGGCATAGGTCACCGGCCTCGGCATGCTGATGATGCCTGGGGTATATACTTTACCGTCAGGGTCACATTACATGGTACAGTCAACGTCTCTATTGATGATACCTTCTGCATATATGATAGAGATCACTGCCTCACAAAGATAGTACCTTCTACACAATATTTCGTATTCGCTTTTCTAAGGTAGGTATTTAAATACATGAAACATAAAAAGAAATGACAAGTATATAAATGAAAGTAAAGAATATATGACATATTATATACATAGCACCGCTTATGCGCGATGATAGTATAAAGTTACAAGAACAAAAAGTACAAGATGACATGAAAAATATGTGAAATATGATAAGAAATGAAACATGTTTTGAAAAAGTATATAACCGAGAAATGGTAAGTATATGTAAATGTTATATGTATCATATATGCGATTAGAGAAGTGTGAGACCTCAAGAGGTCATCCATATGTATTAATTCCCACTAAGCTGTAAGGCTGGCACGGTAAGTGTTTTCATCCGTGTAGGCATGTAAGAGAAACCAGAGGATGTGATAACCACAACATAGCGCTCAGGTCACGATCACTAGTGCCCACCGGAAGACCTTTGGTCTATTTTGTATCTGTGAGTTTTGTTTATTGTAAATGTCAGAACAGTTGTAAATGTTGAACACTTTGAATGTTGAGCTTATATATATTTTGTAATCCGCTTATAGAATATAATACTAAATGTTTAACATTATATGAATGAATGTTTAAAATCTATAAGTTTATAAGTTTAAAATAATAATAATAATAATAATATGACACCTTTCACTCACACCTGGTGCCGTCAGTGTCAAAGGTGTTGTGGGTATCATGGCCTAGGGTTTAGCGCTTTCTCGAAAACCTATGTTTAGCGGCTCGTGAATAGAGTATATGATAGAAAAGCATGTATCTAGTAATGTGTTGTCCTCAGATGTGGATGTCCTTTGTTTTTGTATAGATGATTGTCCTCCAAAATCCAACCTGCTAGAAGGTGTGAGAGTATAACCCAAGGGAACAAGAGCACGCCTCAGCCTTCAAAAAGTAATATCGTACCTAATACCCATAGCCTTACGAGAATACTCAAAGACATGGCCTGGGTATCGATAGATCGACCCCAAACTAATAAACAATAAGATGAAGACATGGAGCGTGAGGAATTCCAAGCGGCTGAGCAGTGGAAAGATAAATGAAAGCCGAATCTGTTAGAAAAGCTAGAAAGAGTATTGAAGAGGTTGATGTCTCTCGATCAGATAGCATCATGTACAATCACCATTACAGTGAGGGTGCATACGATTAATGGAACCCGTGCTCCAAAGTCCATGATTCAACTCCTTGACATGGGAATCTCTTTCTGTCTGAGTTCAACAAGAAAAGCATATGCACATGTATGTGGAGTCCATGGAAACAGCTCTAATACAAAGCAAAGGAACTTATCTCGTGGCTGAGCATGAGAAAGAGGTTCACCATCTCAAAGAATGAGACGGAGTGGCCCTCACCAGGCACTTAGAAATGAAGATGGAATCACATGATTCCATCAAGAGGCATTTTAACACTATGGGACTTCCAACAGTGAACTTTATTAGTTGGTCCAAGCTGCTACAACAGTGAGAGACTAGAAACCAAAGAACAAGAATGATACTTCAAAAGAATAGTTATCTAGAAGAGCTGGGTTCCTCCTGTGAAGAGCTAGAGTCAAACAACCATTATAGTTCCGCCACAAGAGGTAGAAGGCAAGGGCCCAATGTAGCACCATGCTGTGCAGAGGGTACTTAGTTGGACAAAGGAGAAATTCTGCATGCCTCACACTAATAGAAGGCATTCGATTTGTAGATCACTGACAGAGAGGTGCCAAGAGTGGAAGCTAATCGAACATCCAGGATGGCAAACTGTCCCAATGATTCAAGGGTCACAGTGAATCCTCAGAGTAACAACAGAGGGAGGTATGTGGCACCAAATGTCACCTGTAGATAGAGGTAGAATGAGTGGCCCATCCTGACAGAGGATCTATAGATGCAGTTCTTCAGAGACAAGGATCGTCCTATGCCCACAAGACTCGCACGAGCATATGCTATGGAAAGCTATCAGACTGTGATGCTCCGCACAGAATGGTGATATTTTCTTTTGATATTGAGATGCATGCATTAATTGATCCTTGATCTAATGTCTGCGCCCATGGAGCATTATTTCGTTAAAAGTATCAGCTGGCGGAGAAATTAGGCATAAGTACATGCATGTGACTAGTCCTGGGCACAAAGGTTATTGTGCATGCGATATATAGAAAATGCCTCCATTGTTAATAAACAAGAGAGTCTCGCTAATTTGATAACCTTACCATTCCGAAGAGTTTGACTTGATTCGAATGGATTGTTGTCTAAGCACCGCTATTGTTGACTATATCAAAAGATGAAATGTCGAGATGCCTCCCAACTGCACTGCGGTGATAATACAAGGCATCGCCTATGTAATGTCCAATGACCCACTATGCAAGCTAGAGATTCATACAGGAAAGGATGAGACATTCTTGGTTGTGATACTTGAATCAAGAGAGGACAAGTTGATGCAGAAAAGATTCCAGTAGTTAGGGAATTTCCATATGTATTCCCCAAGAAAGTACCGGGTATTCCACTGAGAGAGAGGTGATCAGCCATAGAAATCAGACGAACGCCCCATGTCTGTGGGCATCAGATAGATGGCTCCCACGGAGCTGAAAGAGTTAGAGTCAATTGCAAGAGCTTTTGGATAAAGGATTTATCCGACCCAAGCAGGTCCCCTAGGTGCACCTGCTTTATTTCCAGGAAAGAGATGGCACTCGATGTGCATCGATTATCGATCAATAAGGTGATAGTGAAAAACAAGTACCATTGCTAAGAATCAAAGATCTTTTTTGATCACTATGAAAGGAGCAGTGTTCTTTCAAGATCGACCATCCGGATAATATTATCGCTGAGAGTAAGGAAGTAGATGTCACATTCCGCATTTAGAACCCGAGTATGGCCAGTTCTTTTTTGGTAATGCCATTTGGGTTAACTAATGCACCGGTAGCATTTATGGACTTGATGAATAGGGTTTTTTGACCCTATGTGGATCAATTTGTTGTAGTTTTATTGATGATATCCTGTGTATTCTATGATGCACAGGTATGAACAAGATCTACATAGTCTTTTGAGACATTAAGAGAAAAGAGCTGTATGCTAAGCCATTAGATGGGATTTTCAAGCAAATGAAGTTTCATTCCTAGGCCATATTGTGAATCTCACGAGGGTATAAGAGTTGATCTTTCTAAGAAGATTGAAGCATGGTGGAATTGAAACCACCTCAAATGTAACCGAGGTGAGAAGCTCTCTGGGCTTTTAGCAAGTTATTTATAAAGATTCATGGGAGAGGCTTTTCTCATTATAGTCCTCACCAGGTTACTCGTGAAAGGAATAGTTTCGAGCGACAGAATTAAATGCTCGTATTAGTTTTGAATATTGAAAGGGATGTTGGTTGAAGCACCAAGATTGATGCAATCCTAATGAAAAGAGTATACCTTGTATAGTGATGCTTCGCATTACTTAGGATGTGTTAATGCAAGATTGAAAGTGGTGGCTTATGCGTCTAGACAATTGAAGCCACATGAACAGAATTATCCTACTCGTGACCTAGAGTTAGTTGTGGTAGTGTTTGCTTTGAAAATATGGCGACTAGTTATACGGGGAAAAGTGTAGAATTTACACCGATCATAAGAGTCTCAAGTACTTCCTAACGCTGAAAGAGTTAAATTTGAGATAGCGGAGGTGGTTAGAGTTATTCAAGGATTATGACTGCATTATAGACTACCACCCAGAGTACAATGTAGTAGCCGATACAATTAAAGACAATGGCAAGAATGTCACTTCAAATATGTTGAATGGAGATTAGCGTATGATGGAGCTATATTAGCTAAATTAAAGCATACTGTGGCTAAAGAAAATGATTATGCGATGCCTTAAAATGTGATGAAGAATCCGCGTAAAAGTTATAGGATTAGAGATGGTGACAAGACCGAAGCTTTAGATAAAGAAGTCGGAAGCTTGTGTTTCTAGAAAACATTGATTAGTGTGCGATGATAAAGAGCCAAAGCAAAAGTTATTCGAGGCTCATAATATGGTATCACCATTCATCCCGGAGGATAAGATGTACTAGACTTAAAACAAATGAAGAGCGGAAGGAATGAAAAGAGATGTGATTGCGTATGTTTGTTTTGCTTTGACATACAATGCTCAAAACGAACACCAAGCTACAATATAGATAAGTGAATCCCCTTCCAATTCCTCAATGGAAGGGATAACATTACCATGGATTTTGTGTCAAGTTTCCCCCGCACAACAAAAAACATGACTCGTCTCGGGCAGATGGTTGATAGCTCACAAAGCCACCTCATTTTATACCAAATCGGATTAACTATTCTATGGATCAACTAATGGAGTTATAATGAGATTGCAATGATTAGCATGGTAAAATTGCATTCATTATGTCTGAGATAGAGATCCACGCTTTCATCAAGGTTCAAGGAATTACAAACAACTTTGGGCACTGTCGGTTCAAGACAACATTCCATCACTCCAAAACAAGATGGACAAATGTAGAGGTTGATTCAAGTACTTGAAGATGCTTCAGGTTGTGTCATAGAATTTTTGGGAAGTTGGGATAGGTATATTCCCATTGACGGACTTGCTCTATAACAATAGTTTTCATTCAAGACAGATGGCACCATACTAGGCTTTTAGATATTTTAAACGTAGAACCCCTGTGTTAGAAGCCGGAGTTAAAGGAGCATGGTGCTCGACACTTCGACATAGCTGAAGACACGAAAGAGAGCGCAGTTATTTCAAAAAGCTATCGCTAAATGATCTACAAAAGTCATATATATATGTCAACATCTAAAGAGGAGAGATATTGAATATGAAGGGAGACAAGGTCTTCTTGTGCTGCACACCGTGAGGAAAGTTCGCACGGTTCGTCATAAAGGCAAGTTGAGTCCATGTCTATGTACATGTTGAGACTAAACCACTGGCCCTCTGTAATATTCATCGCACTCCTCCGACCGCCAAATTAATGATGTGTTTCCCATGTGTCGATGCTTCGAGATACCGCTTCCGATGATTTCATTACAATACCAGTGCAAGAGAGATATAAGCATAAGAGGATTTGTCATATGAGGAACCAAAGATCCATTCTCGTTCTAGAGGTGAAACAAGCCATGAACAAACAAGCAATCGTTAAAGGAAAGTGCTCTAGCAACACCATGAGAAGAAGCTGCATTGGAGCCGAAGCAACTACGAGAGCACAAAGATCCAAGAACTCTTCAACACAAGAATTCCTCCTGAGGATCTAAATTCCTTTTTAAGGGGTGGAAGTTGTAACACCCCAAATTATACCCTAATGGTTTTATAACATGTTTAGGGTATAATAAAAGTAAAAGTATATTTTTTCGGAATAAAATAAAGATAAAAAGAAAATAAGCAAGAACTTGGAATTAATACAAAAGTTAAGATTAATTACCAATTTAAGAACCTAAGGGTCATATCACGCATTAAGTCCAAGTGCTAAAGTAGGATTTGATAAATTGAATTGAGAATAAAAATGAAATTGAGGACCAAAGAGTAATAAAAGAAAGATATTACAAAAATCAAATAAGGAAGAAAATTGTGGAAGAGACAAGTGGCTTGAAGGAAAGAGGAGGAGTTTCTCCTTGACTGATGTATCATGATGCCCAAAAGAGAGAAAAAGTGAAACAAAAAGGATAAGGTCAATAAGGATAAAACCAAAATAAATATCTCATTTTGGTCTTGGAGAAAGAGAGAGCAAAAAACGGATAAGAGAGAAGAGACAGAAAGGAAGAAGAAGAAGAAGCAAATATAAAAGAAAAGAAGAAAGAAGGAAAGGAAAAAGAAGATCATAGGTATGGAATGCTATGATTTTGTATAGGAAAAGTATAGAACTCTGTTAAGTTCGTATGGAAAAGAGATTTGATTTTTGTACACTAGTATGAAAACTATGTGTGTATGGAAGTCTAGTGTTTAGCATGGATTTGTCTAGTTTTGGTCTAGAAAGTATAGATACATGGTTTGGAACCCTCTATTTTGAGTATGGAATAGTATGGATTTTCATAGGGTTGGAGTTGAGAAGAAGAGCTCTAAGGTTTCTATATATGTGCTTGGGAAGGGTCTAGCTGCAATTTGAACCAAGAAAATTTCCTTATTTTTGACTTCATACGCATTAGCCGTGGACCTTAGAACCGGTTTTCTGTAGCAAAGGGAATTTCCGTAGCAAGTCCTTTCTCGGTACATTGTATCCACATCAATGAACTTTTGATGTTAGGATTTTAATTTCTCAATTCAGACCTCTCTGTAATTCAAGTTATCACCTTATCGAGGTCAAGTCACCCTACAAGTCGCCACTGACAGGTTTAAATACATGTGACCCCACTCGAAGGTCATATAACTCCTTATCCTAACTCGTTTCGGTGAGTTCTTGAACTCATGTAGCTTCGCATACGCCAAGATTCCATTCATATTCCCATATGGAGTGACAGAGGTGTCACACCACCCCCACTATCTATAGTGTGTCGCCACTCACAGAACTCCCCGTGCTGCTACCTCTAACGACTAGAAATCCCGGTGAAGCTGTCGTATTGCTTACTCAATCTCGTGATAAAAAAATTCCTTTTCTAAACTTGTGATTTTATAAATTCTCGGCAAAGATAACAAATTCAGAGAGCAGGACATGTCCCAAAACCCAGATACACAATTTTTACACATTTCCAAATATGGCAAACCAACAACATTCTTTCAAAAGAGCCTCAAGCTCCAAGACAAAAACTATAATATGCATGCTATATGTTCCATTATACAAATTCAAAGTATTTCCCTACAAGATTATTAATTACGTGATCGATACAAAAGTCGAGAATCCTACCATGCTCCAGCCACCGCGACCAGATTCGGAAAATAGTTTGCATCAGAAATAATGAGCTAAACCAGCTCAAAGAGTGTACATCTTAGAAAATGTTTTGCTTTTTTCTAAAAACATCTAAACTCCAGAAACTTTCGCTACATGATATTTTCCGTAAATATTCTTTCTTTACTTTATTTTACTTTAAAAGTTTCTCGTTATTTCACATTTGAAAGTTTATAAACCTTTCAAAATCTCTTGCTTGCTTGCTTTATCTTTACTTTAAAAGTTTCCTAAAACTTTTCTCAACTCTTGCTTTAAAGTTGCTCAAAACTTTTCATAAACCTTTTGCTTCAAAGCCAAATCATAAATACCCGGGCTCAACCACATGCTTTTGAAATAAAACTGGTACCGGGCTCAACCGCTGTTTTAAAACTCTCCTGAAGCCTGGCGACTCGGGAACCAATGGTTGATTTTTCAAACCGATATCATGCTTATAAAACATCAACCACCGGAGGCCTATTTTGCTTATCAGATTCTAGTGAACACGAAGCTCGCGACCGTGCCTGCGGGAAGGACCCGGTCCGCATCACCTCTTTTTTTTCCTGAATATGGTGGAACTGATCCGGGCCTCTCATCACCATAATTTAGTTAGGAGCTCATAAAACCTTATATAATTTCGGCACGCGCCACGGTCCCTAAATGCATGATGTATGTCCTACGCTTGCCGACCAGCAAAACTAAATGCAGCTGTATAACCCTAACACCACCGTGCACGTACTAATACCTCCTCGACCGGTTTTCTTGCTTAACTAGAAGGCCTGTTTTTCACAAACATTCTTGTTGCTTGCTAAAATGGTTTAATTATTCAAAACCATTTGCTTACTTGTTGTTTTCTGCTTGAAAATGGTTTAATTATTCAAAACCATTTACTTACTTGCTTGCTTTCGTTGAAAATGGTTTTACAATTTAAAATAATGCTTGCTTTCACTATGGTTTAACTCAAACCATTTGTTTGATTTCTAATTCATTGCTTGCTTCTTGAAAATGGTTTGAACTCAAACTATGAAATACCAGTGCAAAACAATTTATAATAATAATACACTATATTTGGAAAATGAGTTTAGAACACTCACCTCTGTTTCCTGCTTAACCTCGAAAGTTAAATAAATCCACTACTTTACTTCCTTTGCTTTTAGCTTCATATACTCAAACGATTACACGTAAATTATTATCACCTACGATAGCGTAGAGAGATAAACTTAACTGCATTTGCCACGCAAGTCACTTTAAGGTCACATATCTATAAAGTCAATTAATTTACCTTGAGTACTAAAAACCCAACAAAAACCACTCATTTTGGTAACCTTTTTCCAACAATACTTATGACTTTATTTCCAAAATTATTCAAAAGATCTTCAAAATTATGAAACTCTCCAGATAAGTCCTTTATATATCCAATGACATCTCTTTAAAATTTTGAATGTAAAATTCTTCTCTAAGGCCCTCAACCATAACACAAGTTACAGCATGTTTTTGATTCCCAAACTCAAACAGTCCTCACCTACTGTTATCCTTGATTTCATCTTAACTCCATAATTTGGAAATTATTTCTACTCATTTGAAGAGGTGATTCAAGGTTTTTCCAATTGGAATCACCCAATTTGGATCACCAAAACTCAAGTTATTGTATTTTACATCTAGATGGACTCCAATTTGGCAGAAATATAATCTGCACATAGCTCCACTTTGGACAAATTTTCTGGGGCACTTTTGGCTACACTTGCATGCACTCTCCTTTCCAGTTAACTTATTCCCCTCTAGAATTCTATTTTACCCAGAATTTTGAATCATTCACTGATAAGTGAAACTCCACTTATGGCCAAACATTCACAACCATACCCAAAAACAGAGTAGAAAATCAGTGAGCTACACGAGCTCACCTTCAGTCCGTATTTGGGAGCCTCAGAGCTACAATTTGCTCTTGTCTTTCTATACATTTGTAGCCCCATTCTTATGGTTCTTTACAAATTGGAATCAATTCATTTGGATGATTATAACTTAATCTATAACCAAAACAAAACAGTGGTTTTACTCAAATTTTGGACAGAATTTCCTTTAAAACCCAACATTCTTTTACAACAATTCATCAAAACCAACATGGAATTCATCCAAACCAACTTCACAACACTTGAATTATATTTAACTTCATACCACAAAAACCCTAGGTGAAAATGCAAGAAAATCTCTACCTAAGGTCCTCCAATTCTTACAAAACCATAAAATTATGACAGATTCCATGTTTAATTTCACTAATTGGGGTTTTTCCCACAAACTTCAAGAATTTAGGGTTAATGTGATCTTCCACAAACCCTAGAACAAGAGTAATCTAAGTTCCATGGAAATGCATACCAAAAGCTCAAGACCAAATTACCCATGATTTCAAAATGAAACTTGTACACTTCATTTTGGTCTCCTTCCACTTCTCTTCCTTCTTCCTCCTCCCTTTCCTTTCTTGGCTCTTCCTTTACGTAGCGTCCTATTCCAAAATGAGACACAAATGACTATTAATATTCTCATTTACAGACCTAAATTTCCTTTAATTGTGTAATTAAGTCCTCTCATAAGTACCCAACATTTGTATATCAACTCAATTATTTATAATATCAACTCCTTTTCATTAATTGAAATTTGACCTCATCTCTTTAATTTTCAATTGTAACTTATCTCTATTTGAGATTGTATCTATCTCAGTACAGAGAATGATTTCATATTCATGTCCATTTTAATAAAATGAGCCAATTGTACCTTTGTTCATGTTACACACAATCCCTGGGTTCCATAACTTAATTTCTAATTAGTTCCAAAATACTACTATATGACACTTAGAGCCTTATATGCCCTTACAAATGTCAGATCGCACACTTTCCAGGATCAGCAGCATGAGGTGGCCGACCAGCTGTCAGCCACAATGAGGTCACCGGTCGGGTGTGACTAACACGCAGGACCCCAACTTTGGTTGTCATAACTCCTTCGGTCCTCAACTCCGTCTCGGTGTTCTCGACCCTATGGAAAGCCCATTGAGTCAAGATTCATCTCATAAGGATTGTGAGGATGGGGTGTTTGAACTAAGCTCCACCAGATCAGGTCAAACATTCAGTCGGCCAGGGCCACCTGTGCCGGCCTTGGTCGGTGGTGGACTACGCAGACCTCCAACTCGGCTGGGTCATAACTCCTTCAACCTAACTCCATTCTGGTAAGTTCTGGGACTCCTATGGAGCCCATTGAGTCAAAAGAATCCAGCCATTACATACATAAAATTGAACTCATATTAGGTCCATAAATAAGGAAAATAAGACGAGACAGTGATAATCATAGCTTATTCATGGCTACAATGATATGAAAAATGCAAAGATACTTAATAATAAACGATTGTACATATTGCATATGGATTAATTTGGACAATTATAATTACCGGAATATGAGATATGTACCCTAAATATAAAATATACACATGGATTGTTCCGCTAGAACCCAGTAGTTGATATTAGATAGCATGCCCATAGACACGTTATTATGTACATACAATAATTTGATGATACATCTAGACCTCGTCAGGTCAATGACATAGATCCCATTTGGATCATTACATGGCATAGATCCTTTGTCTCAAATGCAGTGATGTGTTCTTTAATTATATCACGGCCCGTTTGGGTCACATATAACATAGCCATAGGTCCTTGTCTCGTCTGGGTGATGATACCTTCGGGTATATACGAGATAGATATCAACTGTCTCGTGCGGTGATAGTACCTTCAATTACATCTGAGTTATTTCGTATTCGCACTTAAGGTATTTACAGACATGAAACAAAAAGAAAATGACAAGTATATGCAAATGAAAGTAAAATATATGACGCGATATAAAAGCATAGCGCTATCGATGATGATATCTGATTAAAAAACAAAGAAATGACAAAGATGACATGAAAAATATATGAAATATGATAAGAAATGAAACATGTTTTGAAAAAGTATATAACTGAGAAGTGATAAGTATATGTAAATGTTATATGTATCATAAGTATATGCATTTGTATAGATGTGTGGAGACCCTCAGTAGAGGTCATCCATATGTATTAATTCCCACTAAGCGTAAAGCTTAGCACGGGTGTTTTTATCCGTGTAGGTACAGAAGAGGAAACCAGAGGACAGGATAATCCACATTAGTAGTCAAAGTCCATGCATCACTAGGTGCCTACTGGAAGACCTTTTGGTCTATTTTGTTTATGTAATTTTGTTTATTTTGTAAACAATGTAAATATTGTAAATGTTGAACACTTCCATTTATGGAGCTTATATATATTTTGTAATCCGCTGCTACAGAATATAATACAAGTTAAATGTTTAACATTATATGAATGAATAAACTTAGAGGCTATAAGTTTAAAAAAAAATAAAAATAGCCCTCACTTGACACCTTATGCCGAGTTGGGGGCGTCACAGTTTAGTGGTATCAGAGCATCTCGGATTCGATTCGGACCAGCCAATCGGGTCGGATTGAAGAAGGGGTGTCACACTAGTCCTGCCATTTGTTGGAGTTAGGCAGGGAACACGTTCGGAGGGGGTGACATGTTGAATGCTTCAAGTCCCGTTTCTTATGATATACCTCTCCTCCCCTCTGTTCTCTTTTTTTTCTTGTGGTTTTTGCCTTGAATGGCTGGTTGTAATTTTCTAAGATGTAGAGAACAGTTTTGTTGATTGTAATTTTCTGAGATAGCGCCAATTCTAAAATAAGAGGTAATCTTTTGGGGCTCGCGTATACTTATCGATGTTTCATGTAACCTCGAGTGCTCTTAGAGCCTCGTGGATTTACGATAAGCAAGGCTCCCTTTCTTTATGATTCTGAGTAAGCGGACCGAAAAAAGCATTGAGCGAAAGTAGAGAAGCGTGCGCTTTATTAATGGATACAATCTAAAGTTTATGGGTAAAATCACATGAGGTGCTCGGCATTCCAGGAATGATGCAAGGTCTTTCCCTCTTCCATTTGAAGCTCATAGTTGCCAGGTCGGATTATCCGTGATACGATATAGGGTCCCTCCCAGTTGGGTCCCAACTTCTCGTGAGTGGGGTCTTTCCTTGTTGATTAGTACCTAAATAGTGCTATTTTAAGCCCTGTATATAGCAGGTTTTAGGCACTTTTTGTGTACTAATCGACTTTGATAGCTCAATTGATACATTGAGGTCTCAGCTTTGCTACTGATCACATTTTGTAGCTATTTTTTTGTAGTTTTGTAGGTAAAATGCCTCATTATCTTCAATCCGATTCAAACACAATGAACTCGAGCCGAATTTGAAGATTCATGATCGAACCAAAGGAAATTTGGAGCTAAAATGCTGTAGAGAAGGAGAGATCAATGCAAATTTAGCAGGGTTGCAAAAATTCGCAACCTGCAAATTTCACAGGTTGCGAAATTTCGCAACACTGCTCCCACCTGTTGTTGACTGCTTTTTGACCCGCTTTTTTGTGGTTTTATACAAGTTTTCCCTTCATGTAATTTTGGTTCATTAGCACACTTTTGTAATTTCCTTATACTGAGCACCTATATAAGCTCAGATCCACGCTGTAAATCAATACGACTTTCACTCCATCAATCGATCGATAAAACTTGGCACGAAGCATACTTGGTTGGTGATTTTCTCTCCCTTTACTCTTATTTTCTTGCATTTTCTTGGTAGCCAAACACCCCCCTTGATTATGACATATCAAGGGATGCTCAAACTAAACCCCCTCATCCTTGAAGGGAAGGCCCGCTGGAGTGTTGGTTTTTAGCTTAATTGCATGTTCTCATGCTCTTCATGTATGCATTTAAGGGTATTTGTGCTCCTGCTTCTCACCTTAGGTTAAAATCTCTTAGGCATGCTTTCCTTAACGTGTATTTGGCAAGCTTTTTGGGTTCAGTGGATACTTATCACTAGATCCACTGATGCCCAGTTAGTTGTCTCCTATTAGTTCTTAGGGTAGGTTTTGAGATATGTTCTCACCGTTAAGGACATTTTATGCCCCGATCAAATGCCATCTTTCAAGGAAAGCTTTAAGGGTTTAGGTTTTAAAGCTAAATGAAAGTCGGTTCGGGAAATGACTATATGTCATGATCTCAGAGAAGGAGCAGGGACATGTCGGTTAACACAGAACCCTAAACCCCGGTGTAAGGGAGACTGAAAGTTCTCTCTTAACTTTTACATCAAGCTATTTCCAGTTTTCAACCATTCACCCAAACTTTTTTCACAAACCCTAAAAATCAAAGCACCATTTTCAATGCCGCTGTAACTCTTCTCTCACGAAAACCCCATCCTGTGTTGACCACAGAGCCACTATCTTTGCTTGATAACTTTGCTACGTTAGTAGTAGGAATCCTAGGATATAAATATCATTCAGAGGAGAGGAGCTATTTTGGAGGTTTTATATCACATTTCAGATGGCTTCTGGTTCAGCCCGGTAAAGTTAATTATGACGTTCTTATTTCACTTCGAGGACAGGGTCCACTGCCGGAGTTTACCCTGCGCTGAGTCCATGCCTCTCCTATTTCCACAACTCTTATGTCAGGTGCTAGAGCACATCGGGTTACCGATCGAGCCTTGATTGGAGCATCGCCACGGCTGTGAGGCCACCCTTACTGTCAATCGGTGACGAGTTAGGCCTCGTGCCCTTCATCTTCCCCCTTCAGGATCAGACGAGGATGGCCGGAACAGCGATAGTCCACAGGACACGTCCCTATGGGGCGAGCTGGCCTCCAGCTCCAGCTTCATCAGTTCCTCCACCAGTCCCTTCAGCTCAACTGACCACAGCTCCAATAGCTCCAGCTCTAGTGCCTCAGGCTCCGATGCCCTCTGTCCTTCTAGAGCCCTCAACCCCCATGCCCAGCTGCTCGTCCCGAGGTCTGGCTAGTAGAGGAGCACCTCTGCCTCCCCGGCGGTATATTACCCTCTCCACGGGGACTTCCGGCTATCATGGAGGTGGTCGCACGTTCTCTTGCCAGCTACTGACATCATTTGCGACTTCAAGGCCACGCTTGTAGAGGAGGATGACTCATGCAAATTTGTTGTAACCTGGGGAATCAGGCCATCCTCATCGGCCACGAGGAGGCTGCTTGGGCCTCCTGCTGTCTCTCCGCATGCCCCTGCTCAAGCTTCAGCTATCCCTGCCCCGGCAGGATCATCTCCTCCTGTCGGCCCCTGCGGATCCATGGATGTTGGCGGCTGCGTGACATCAGCCACTCCACCACCGGCTCGGGCTATCCCGGTGAGGATGGTTCTTCTCCGTCCACTTGGGTTGAGGAGGCACGCTCCCTCCTTCTTTTTGGTTCGGATTCTTAGGGAGAATTAGTGTTGGAAGTGATGTTCATACTTTTGACTTTAGTTTTGCTTGTACCACATGCCCAACAAAGCCCATTTGTATATTTAGAGGCTTGCTGTTTACTTCTATTTGAAAAAGTTGAAAATTTTGTAAATTCACCTTGATATATATAATACAAATCTATTTTTCTACACTTTTGAATCTCATTTTGCCCCTATATTGTTGTGGTTTTGCCTTTCCTATAAATTGAAAAGTTGAAGCCACTTTGTATGCTGTCGTACTAGGCGGTCCCATGCATGATTGAGTTATTCGGTGGGTTAAGAAGATCCACAGTAATTAACCCTTGTTTTCCACCATTATCTAGCCACACACACAGTGCACATTAGTTTTCGTCTATAGGCTGAGAAGCTGCATACCCCACTTTTTACTTTGCAAAACCGACTTTAGCTTCGTTGACGCCCTATAATAGGTTAGAGTCCCCTAAGAATGAAGGCCAATGTGTCTTCCAAAAGAAACAGAAAAGACAAAAGAAAAAGAAAAAGAAAAAGAAAAGAGAATAGAAAAGCCAAGGTGCTTTGCCTTGAAACAGAAGCGGTCAGGGGGTCTCACAGGTGAAAGCCTTTAAAAACAGTGCCCTAAACCAAGCTGGATTTAGGAGCCACCGACCTAATGCTTTCGCTACATGGGTGGATGGAATTGGAGTTTAGAGGATTATGAGTCTTTGGATTCTCAAAATCATTCAAAGTCCAGGGTGAAACCTGTAGAGTTAGTGGTTGAAAGATCCTTTTGACTTGATGCCCTAAACCTTAGTTGGTTAGGAGTCATCGGTGGATCCCCGTTACACGGACTTTGGTGAAGTCGAGTTTTCAGCATTGCACCCTACAATACAATTGAAGTGTGCAATAAGAGTGGAACTAAATCTATTTAGGATGGTTAACAGTCTAAGGCATTAGCGTGGATTTGGGTGTCGGGAGAGTAGTAGCAACGTGGTGACAACTGATCACCAAAACACTTTAGATTTTGGTGGAAATTCAGGTTGATTTCCTTGGAATGAACACTGCTATGAAACTTTTTCCTGTATGGCACTTATTCTTCCAAGATGGTTTTTATGCAGTGTCCCAATTTTTCATATTGAAGGTAAGGCCTCCCTTATACACAAACTTTTTGACAAGACAATCCCTTTTGCATACATATAGCCTGCATGATCTTCCTTGTTTTTATCATTGCTAAGGGACTAGCAATGTGTCGGTTGGGGGGAGTGATTAGTATCCAAATAGTGTTATTTTAAGCCCTGTTTATAGCAGGTTTTAGGAACTTTATTGTACTAATCGGCTTTGACATAACTCAATTGATACATTGAGGTCCGACTTTGCCTGATCATTTTGTAGCTATTTTTGTAGTTTGCAGGTCAAATGCCTCATTATCTTCCCAATCCGATTCAAACACAATGAACCCAGAGCGAATTCGAAGGTCGCGAGAGTCGAACAGAAATTTAGACAAAATGTTGAAGAGAAGGAGATTAGTGCAAATTTTGCAAGGTTGAGAAAATTCGCAACCTGCAAATTCATGATTCACGAAATTCGCATACTACTCCCCTGTATTTCTTGCTTTTGACCCGCCTTTTTGTGTGGTTTTTATACAAGTTTGCCCTTCATGTAATTTTAGTTTCATTAGCACACTTTTGTAATTTTCTTATCTGCTGAGCACCTATAAAGCTCAGTCACGCGTAAATCAATCAACTTTCACTCCATCAATCAGTCAATAAAACTTGGCACGAAGCTTCCTTTGCTGGTTGGTGATTTTCTCTCCCTTTCTCTTATTTTCTTGCATTTTCTTGGTAGCTAAACACCCCTGGATGATGACAAACGTACCCTACAATAACTAATAGGAGGCAACTAACTGGGCATTAGTGGATCTAGTGATAAGTATCCACTGAACCCAAAAAGCTTGCCAAATACACGTTAGGGAGACCATGCCTAAGAGATTTTAACCTAAGGTGAGAAGCAGAAGCACAAATACCCTAAAATGCATACATGAAGAGCATGAGAACATGCAGCTTGCTTCAAAACCAACACCCAGTGGCCTTCCCCTTCAAGGATGAGAGTTTTAGCCACCCTTATTGCAAATCAAGGGATGCTCGGCTAAGCCCCTCATCCTTGAGAAAAACAAATGTTAATTTGGCACAAACTGTTCATGCTGCTTAAATGTAGCTGCATTAGAGCTGTTGTGCTCTCTCTGTAGATTCGTAAACATACTCTCCCTAAGTGTATTTGATAAGCTTTAGATTCGATGAATGGTCTCACTAGATCCCACTGATACTGATTGAGTCTTTGTAGTGTGTAAGTAGAGCTAGATATGTTCTCACCTTTAGGGACATTTATGCCCAATCAAATGCCATCTTTTCAAGAGGAAAACTTTAAGGGTTCCAGGTTTTAAAGCTAAATGAAGATCCGGTAGGAAATGACTATATGTCATGATCTCAGCCTTGAGGAAAAGACCCGAGGACATGTCGGGTTAACTGAAACCACAATCCCGGTGGCAAGAGACTAGGGATTCTCTCTTAACTTTTTACATCAAGCTATTTCAGTTTTCAACCATTCACCCAAATTTGTTTTTCCACGAACCTAAAAATCGTGACGAAAACACCATTTTCAATGCCTTGTAACTCTTCTCTCACGAAGAAAACCCATCCGTGTTCGACCCTAGAGGCCACTATCTTTGCCATTAGCTTTGCTCGTCGATGAAGTAGGAATCTAGATAAATTTTGTTAATTCCGAACACTGCCTTTAAGCAGTCCACTTCGCGGGAGTTTTTTGAGCACTAGGTCGCCGGACTTAAAACTATTAGGCTTGACCTTTCGGTCATAGTACCTTGCTGTTTTTCGTTAGTAATCCTCGGCGCGTTTCAGTGCCTGCTCTTGCTTCTCCTCCAGGAGATCAAGGTTTAAGAGGAGAGACTCCTCATTGTGCTCGGCGTTTGCGAACTCGACCCTAGGTGACTTGAGCCCAACCTCAACAGAGGCTACCTTCTCGGTGCCAAATGCTAAGACGAACAGAGTTTCTCGAGTTTTAGACTTGCGTGTAGTTCTGTATGCCCATAGTACTTCGAGGAGGTATTCTACCATTTTCCCTTCAGGTTTTCTAGCTTAGTCTTCAATGCTGCCTTAAGAGTCCTTATAGTGACTTCTTCTTATCCGTTAGACTACAGATGGGCTGGGGATGAATAGTAATTCTTGATTCCGAGCTCAGCGTAAAAGTTTTTGAATTTCAGGTTATCGAACTACTTTCCATTATCAAATATCAATGCTTTTGAGATTCCGAACTTGCATATGATGGAACGCCAAACGAAGTTAAGTACCTTTTGCTCGGTGATTGTTGCTAATGGCTTGACCTCTGCCTACTTGGTGACGTAGTCCACTCCTACAATGGTGAACTTGCACTGACCTCTTCCAAGGGGCAGGGGCTTGAGTATGTCTAATCCCCACTCCTGAAAAGATCGGGGGCTTATGATCGGGGTCAGTGGCTCAGATGGGAGATGGGAGATCTTGGCATGCTCATGACAGATTTTGCATTTTCTGACTAGTTTCGTGGCATCTTTGAGCATCGTGGGCGATAATACCCACCGCCTCGGGGTTTTCACGCCAAGGTCGAGCTCCGTCGGCGTTGCCTGCCTTCATGCACCTCTCTAAGTACGTAGTTGGCATCTTCCTTTCCTATGCACTTGAGGAGGGGTGCAGAAAAACCTCCTTTATAAAGGGTCCCCTGTGAAAGAGCGAATCTAGCTGACCTTGCTCTTAGTTTTGATGCCTCCTTCGGATCGCTTGGCAATGTCCCGTTTAACAAGTAGTCCTAGATAGGGTCCATCGAGCTCGGCGCAGTCATCACTGGGAAAATTTCCTCGCTGTTGATGTTTATTGAGGGCTTCGGGAGGTGCTTGACTTGCATCCGCCTATCCAAGTATTCCTACGATGCCGTTGCTAACTTTACCAGGGCATTTGCCTGTGAATTTTCTACTCTTGGGACGTATGTGACCCAAACCCGTACGAATTTTTTGAGCAATTCGCATACCTTTTTGAGATAAAGGATCATTCTTTCACCCCTCGCTTCGTAGGAATCTTCTATCTGTTTCACCACTAACTAGGAATCGCTGCATACCTCTAGTTGATCTACCTCCATGGAGCGGGTAAGGTTAAGCCCGACAATGACAGCTTCATATTTGGCTTCGTTATTGGAGGCGTGGAACCCGAATTTGAGTGCATATTCCACGTCGATCCCATCCGGGGAGGTTAACCCTGCACCGCTTCCTTGAGCATTGGTGGCCCCATCTACGGACAACCTCCAGATGGGGAGGTCGGACGCAAGCTGGGTAGTCTCGGTAGGCTCTATCGAGATGAATTCCATGATGAAATATGCCAAAACTTGTCCTTTGATCATTGTTCTTGGCCTATAACTAATATCGAACTCACTCAACTCTATGGCCCATTTTACCAGTCTTCCTAAGGTTTCTGGTTTATGCAATATTTGCTTCATTGGGTGTTATGTCGGAATCTCGATGGTGTGAGCTTGGAAGTATGGTGGAAGTCTTTTGGTGGTGGTCACCAATGCTAGAATTAGCTTCTCCATCTTCGGATACCTTTACTCTACTCCTCTTAGAGCTCAACTGGAGTAATAGACCAGCTATTGCGCTCTATCTCACTCTCTGACTAGGGCGGCACTAGTCGAGAAATGGGAAACGGCTAAGTAGAGCGTAAGGAGCTCCCCCTCGGAGGGGCTTACCAGAATAGGGGGGAGCTTAAGTAGGTTTTCAGCGCTGCGAATGCCTCTTCACAGTGGGCATCCCAGTGGAAGGCCATTTTTAGAACTTGAAAGAAGGGCTAACACTTGTCACTGGATCTGGACACAAAGCGACTCAGTGCAGCTATTCTCCAAGTCAGGCGCTGAATTTCTTTAGTGTTTGAGAGTGGTCGCATGTTGAGCACAACTTTTATCTTGTCTGGATTTACCTCTATTCCGCGGCTGTTGACTATGAAACCCAAGAACTTCCCTGCAGAGACTCCAAAAGCACACTTGGTTGGGTTTAACTGTAAGACCCGAGAAATTCCAATTTCAGGAATAAGGGCAAAAATCGTAATTTCAATTACGATATTGTAATTTCGGTTAAAAATCCGGAATTAATTCTCTAGATCTCGGATGACGAAACGGATTGCACCGTTGGAATTGTCTCGTGAAATCTAGTTAGCCGCGTAAAATTTAAGTAATTTTCGGGAGCGGTTAGGTCGACGCGTTTTTTGAGGCATCGCGTTTTGGGTGTCGTAAAACGTTTTTCGATGCAACGAAAGGCACATATAGCAAGTACTCATGTACCATAAGTGGTATGGGTAGAGAAATGATGAAAATGGACGGCCGAGATAGTGCCGAATATCAAATCTGGGTAATGAAGGGACATAATGGTCATTTAGAGATTTGATTTTAAGTCACAAAAGACAAAATAGGGAATAGTGCTTCATCTCCTTAAAAGTGAACAAAGCGTGGGAAAGAATTTCGTGATGCGTAGCCCCCGCCAGTTGAGCTTTTAGAGAGAGGCACTTCTCTCTAAGTCAGACAATCGGACCGTTGGATTTCGAAGCGGAGGCTTGAAGGAAACGTTCTCGCGGAATGACTACAGCGTGGACCCGGCCTGTTTGTGGAGTTTCCTCAAACTCCAAGAGGTAGGATTTTCTTCCTACTTGGGTTTTATTCCCATTTTAAATGTTTTACTAATGTTTCGGTTGAATGAGGCCGTTAGGGCCCGTTGGATCGGTCCCAAAACATGGGACCGAATTATTGGAATATTTGTTTTGCCGTAGATGCGGCCGTATTAGCGAGTGGGTAGGGGCTGTTTGGATAAATTGAGTGTTGATTTATGGATTAAATGGTGTTTTGGTATGTATAGGGCCGGAAATGGCCGTGAAACCCGGGTTCACTAAGTGAACCGATGTTTTGTGATTTTTCGGGAATAGTAAACGAGGGTTTCACTATTCCCGAAATAGTGTTCTAAAATATAATTTTCGTGAAATTATATGTTTGGTTAAGTAATTCGAATCGAATTGCTTGTGATTGAACAGTGTGAGTGAGCTAATTTTGATGTTGAAATATTAATTCCTTAACTGTTTGTGATTTAATTTTTATCTGTAGTATATTCATAGTACTATATTTGCATGTGATTAGGCTTGTATTAGGTGGCATACATGCATTCCATATTGCCTTTGGAACATCCTAGGAATATAGGAGTTAGTGCATGAGATGAGTCTAGAGAAAACGGTTCGGAGGGTTGTCTAAAAATGTTAATTATCGGAGGGTAGTCCAAACTAAATAATATATCAACCGTCGGAGCGGCCCAGTTGATATACATTCATTGGAGGGTAGTCCACAAACTAAATAATATATCAGTCGGGCGGCTTGATTGATATACATTCATCGGAGGGTGATCCACAAACAAATAATATATATCAATCGTCGGGGCCCAATTGGTATATATATTCCATCGGAGGAGTTGCCAGCTAATAAAACTAATATTCTCATACGGGGCTTAGGCGAGTGTGAGAGAAAGTCGTGACTCGGGATCACGAGGTGTCGTATAGACATTAGTAGGATCATGCATTTTGAATGTGTGTTTAATTGGAACATTGCGCATAGGTGGTGAGTAGCCCACTTAGGGGCGATTCTCCTGCGAGCCTTAGCTCGCCCCGTCGTGGGATCCCCCGCACTACAATTGCAGGATGTGCGAGGAGGCAGTTAGATCCTTGGTCGTATTAGAAGAAAGTCGGGTTGTGGCTTTGATGTATACATGTATTATTAAATTCTCTAATTTTAATGTATGTATTGTTTAAGAGTAAATATTGTAACTCTTGTAACTATGGGATATAGTTGGATCGTAGTGGTATGCATATTGAGTATTGTTCATAGGCCCAGTGGCGTATTACTCATATATTGGATATATGTGCATATATTGGATTGTTTAGGGCAGGGATATCACGGGTATTGTGACTGGTGAGCTCCCGGAGTACAAAGGAGACTACGCGATTTTTCTGAGTGGAGTCGGGTAACCCGACATCCACTTGTATTCAGCGAGGTTGTGGGTGGTCGCGGACCCCCGGGTTTTTAGGCGTCGCATGCTTCATCTTGTAGTCGCCCGGGCTGGAGCGATTCAGCTAGGTGATTATGGGCTCGGCCTTGGCCCGACTTCACGACATGTCATCTATGCCTACTTCCATGGATGCTCAATGCATTTACGGAACGTGTTCCTGACCTTTGATAGGTGGCCTCAGCGTTCTTCAACCCAAAAGGCATCACCTGATAACAGGACGTTCCTTGTCCGGTCACGAATGAGGCTTTTTCTTAGTCGTTGGGGTCCATTCTGATATGATTATAACCCGAGAAAGCATCCATGAAGCTAAGGAGCTTGTGGCCAGCCGTGGCATCCACTATGAGGTCGATTCGGGGCAGAAGCTATCTTCAGACAGCTGGTTAACATCGGTAAAGTCAATCTGGTCGCCATTTGCCCGTTGCCTTCTTAATGAAACCACATTAGCTAACCCGATCGGAATGTCACTTCTTGGATAGCTCAGACTTGGAGGAGTTTGCTGACCTCTTCGTTGATCGCCTTCTTCCTTTCTAGGGTAAAATTTCTTCTTTCCTGTTTGACGGGTTTGACAGAGGGGGCGACATTCAGCTTGTGGGTGATAACTGTTAGGTCAATTCCTCCTATGTCCTCTTGCTTCCAAGCGAATACTTCCACATTTTGCTTTAAGAATCAGATGAGGAGGTCTTTGACGTCCTCAGCTAATTTGGCTCTGATGTGGGTGAGGTATTCTCAGCCCAGTCGTCCAAGTTGTCTTTGGTTCTGCTTAGCTCTTCGGGGCATGGGTCGGATTGTTAATTCATCTCTCATGTTGAGCTCATCCGTGTGGATCTTGTCCCATTTGCTTTACATTTCATTGACGTTAAGTAGCACTCCACCTTTGCCCTTTTCCGTCTCCTCAAACCATTCTATAATTTCTCAGTAGAATTTGACAACCATATGATAGGCGGAAGGGATGACCCTTATGGAATTGAGAGAAGGCCTGCCTAGTAACATGTTGTATGCCGATGGGGCATCCACTATGAGGAATTTTATCGTCGTTGTGGCCTTGCATGGGGGGTCTCCCAAAGTGAGTACCAGCTATACTGACCCCAGGGGTAGTACTTTCTCTCCGGAGAATCTCAGTAAGTGGGCGTTCACTGGTTCCAGCTTCTCCCTTCCGATGTCCATTTTGTCAAACGCTGATGCAAAGACGATGTCGGGACGGCTGGATTGTCGGTCGAGACCACAATGAGCTGTTTTTTGTTGGCCGTAATGACCATAGCCCTGTGAGGTCATCGTGGATGTGCAGCCTTCCTGTGTCGAGTCAGAAGGTTCATGGTGGTATCAACCCAAAGGGCTTAGACAACCCTTTGTGCCTCCATTATCTCCCAGAATTAAGATGTATTTAGTAGGTGAGCCTTCACAATTGAACTAGAATCCACAGTAAATTAAATCCTCGAAAATCCCACATTGATCTCTCCCCTAGGGGTTGCGTGCGAGCTGGGTGGCGATGAGGTGGTGGAGGAGGTGCCTGGTTCCGATCTTCTAGAGCCACGTAACGGCAGAGATGTCCACATCAGATTAGAAATTTGATTTCTTTCTTCAATTAAATACAGTCATCTGTTCGGTGCCCATGATCTCTATGGAACTCGTAGTATTTGGTTATGTCTCTTTTTGTTGGGTCCATCGTCATCTGAGATAGCCACCTTAAAAACTTCTCATGTTGTACCTCGTATGGAACGACACCCAAAGGTGAAGTCGGGGGTGAAGCGCTAAGTCGTACCATGATTTGTAGTACAGGGTCGACCAAAGGCATCTGATTACCTCTTCTCTTGGTCGATGCATGTCTTCTCATTCCTTCGTAGGGATCGCTCTCGGTCTCTTGATATGCAGGCTTTGGTCCCCTTTTTTCTCGTCCTTACTTTTCTCCTTTTGTGCGGAAGAGCTTCCCCGCTTAGACATAAGGGCCTCCTCGCCTTTAATGTATTTTTCTGCTTTGGTAAGCACCTCGGCCATGCTTGCCAGAGGGTTCTTCGAGATGGACTACATTAGATCTTTGGACTGTATGCCTAGCCCAGCTATAAAGGCGGTGATGGAGAACTTTTCATCAGGGATGTCTACCCTCAATGACTCTGAGTTGAACCTCTAAACGTAGGACCTCAGGTTTTCTTATGGGCCTTGCTTTACAGTCAGCAGGTGGTAGCTTAGCTTTTGGTATGTCCGGGCTCCGATGAAGTGGGACACGAAAGCAATGGAGAGTTCTTTGAAGGATGAGATCGAGGCTGGCGGGAGCTTGTTGAACCATGCCAAGGCCGAGCCCTTAAGCGTGATGGCAAAGGCTCTGCATCTCACGGGGTCTTGGTATCCATGCAGCTCCATCTGATTCTTATAGGTGTTGAGGTGGTCTACGGGGTCTTTTGTTATGTCGAAAGCTTTGATCTGCGACATTCTAAACTTTGTCAGGAGAGGGAAGTGTAGTACCCTGGCCATGAACAGGGATTCCTTTTCTTTGTGCAGGCATCCATGGGCCAGGGCTCCGACTTCTTTTATATGTACCTCCTTTATGTGGCTGAGCTCTTGTTGGATGTCCTGGAACCGCTGCTCCCAAGATAGTTCCCCCTCCCCTACTGATAAGGGGTTGGCTCATCACCTCTGTCGTTCTTGCAAGGCATCCCCTCATTGCAACCATCTCCGGGGGGTATGTAAGGATCATGCCCCCTAGTCCAGCTATTTTCTCCTCCTCCGTCAACGCCTCAAGGTGCGTCGAGGTGTTTCTGCTCCTCTTGTGGAATGGTATTACGTCCTTCATGGGCTTGTCGTTCCTCCTGTGGGCGTTGCACCTGTCTGGTGAGTTCTGACAACTCCCTTAGCAGACGCTAATTAACGAGACGGAGAGCCTCTATCTCGTTGCTAGTGGCATGAAGGGCTTCGAGAATGTCTCCTGGTTGTCTGTTGTCAACGTCATCTTGTTGGTCTTGCGTCCTCGAGGGGTTGATGTGACTCCTGCTCATGTTTTGAGTCAATACCATCAGTCACTGAGAAGTCAGTTGATTTGTCAAGGAACAGTCGTTCCCATAAACGGCGCCAAACTGATGGTGCTTTTTCTATCGATACTGGGTTGGAGCTTGCTGGAGTCGCTGGTCCGTTTTTCGGGCTGAATCGATATGTAACATGTACATAAAGGATGATCCAGCGGGGGGTGTGCCAACCGCCTCTCCGATGCCTAAGTCAGTTTCTTTCTTACGAAAGGGAAAGAGATCAATTGTAGATGGTTTTATGATTGCGTCCCTTTCTTATAGGAACACACTAAGAGGAGTTTGTATAGACCAAAAATCATAGTTCCAGATAAGAACAAGGCTATGACCATCATGATAAAAACATGTTCCCTTCTTTGACAAATAGTGAGATGTGCCCGATAAAATGTATTCCTGAATGCTACATGCTCAACTTTAAAGAGGCACAGATTTCTATTAGGCTATGTAAAAATGTCCACCAAGTTCCCTTTGGATGTGGGAACTAAGGTGCTTGATTGTAAAGCACGGGAGGTCACGAAATAAAGGGAAAAATAGAAAGTTTGGCTTAAGAATCTAGAGTAAAGGCAGGTATAGAAAGTAGAAACTTACTCAAATGGAATTCCTCAACTTTGATGATCCTTCTAAGACACCAACTTCATTACGAATAAATAACTACCATTAGAGCCCGACATGAAACATACATCTTAATACAGTCAAAACATACATGAAAAAACACTATGATAAGCATGCACCATAATGATGCACTTGTTCAAGTAAGTATGCACTCCATTAACATCTAGTCCACATGATACGCTCAGGGATCAGTCAATATCTTAAATCTGTATATAAAGTAAAGAACACATTGATGACACTTTGGGGGACTTAAAACTCTAGACGGGCTACCTTGAAGCTAGTCTATGTGAAGACACCCTGGCTTTCTCAGACGTGCTTCAAGACTTTCCCGTCTGGATAGTCCCGCTTGGTCTTAATATGACAAGTGGGCTTGGGCCATTTCACAATGCAAGCCAAGTGGGCCTTTGGCTCGTCGAGTATCGGGTCTAAAGATTATGGTACTCACAAAGACTCCGAAACTCTACCTTGTCCGACGTAGCACGACGAAACGATGTCATTTTGATGCTATAACTGCAATTAAAATGAAAGTTGGGGATACAAAAACAAAATTATGAAAATTGCTATATTTAAAAAACAAACTTTTTGTTCGGGATTTAAATGCAAAAGTCGTAAAAGTTCAGGATTTTAATACTAATATTCCCAAAAAATAATGTTATTTTATGAAATCTTAAAAATTGATCCTAGTGATGCAATGAATGAATGCTTTCATCTCTAATGTAATGAAATATTGTTTTCTCTTCTCATGTGTTAGAGTTAGAGGAGGGTCCCCTCATCTATGTATCAGTGTGTCCTTTTCTTTATTTTATCCTAATTTCTGCTTTTCTTTCTTGCATTTTTTCCTTGGTCGTGTCTCTGTCTATTGGAATTGGAGGAGTGTCTCTTCCATTACTTACTTAATTTGCATTGTTTACTGACAGTAGCTACTCTTTATTTCATCTACACTTTATTTATATTTATTTATATTTATTTATTTATTTTATGCTTGTTCATTTTTTTTACAAATTTAATTCATGATATGGATGTTTGCTAATCCTTGGATCAAGTTCTGGCGTTTTTGTGATTGATTTCACAGAATACAAGAGTGTAGTCATTAAGGAAACCCCGTTTGGAACCCAAAAATTACTAAGGATAAAAAATAGAGAGGAAAAGTGGAAGGAAAGAGAAGTTGGAGGAAACTAAAAAATTAGGTTTTGATGGTGCTTTTTCTATCGATACTGGGCTGGAGCTTATAGGAGTCGTTGGGCCGTTCGTCGAGCCGGATCGATATGCAACTTGTACAGAAAGGGTAGTCCGGCGAGGGTGTGCCGACCACCTCTCCGTTGCCTAAGTCAATTTCTTTCTTATGAAAGGGGAAAATATAAACTATAGATGGTTTTGTGATTGTGTCCCTTTCTTCGGTGGGATTGCTCGATATTTATCATGGGTGATCATGATGACTTTCCTTGTTAGACGGCAATATGGCATCTTCCCAATTAGGTAGGGAATCTTCTCTTCCTTATCGCTAACTGAATATTAGAGGATAATTAGGTAGTCGTAATCTTGGGGGATTGTTCTTCCCTTAATAGTTATTGGATCATGAAGATGGAGTGCTTTCCTTTCTTACGTCACAACTAGTGGACAGCAGATTATCCTCGTCCTGTCCAGCCCACTTGGGACAGTCTTACGGGCTCGCCTTAGGAGTAACGAGGCGTCATCATGGGCTGACTTCTCATCTTTGGGCTCGCTTCCAAGCCTGCCCCCTAAGCCCACCTTAAGCCTTGTTGGTGGTTTGTCTCTTAGGTCTGCGTTCTGGGCCCAGCGCATGTTTTTTAGGCATCATTAGTTGCCCCCCAGCTCTTGGCCGAAGCGAGCTTTGGCAAGGGCTGAATCGTTTCTTAGATTGGGTGTGGATTCCACATGGTTAATCAAGGATGGCTGATCAGGGCTTTGTCGCTGTCAAATGTTCTGCGATAACGATGGATTTTCTCGATTTTCGCACCCATTTCGGTTGACGTTTCCAGTGTTTTTAGAATCGCCCCACAGATACTTTTACCGTATTCCCATATTCTTCAAACCTCTTTCTCTGTTATCTCGGATTTCTTTTTCTCGAAACTTCTCTGATCATCGCTCAAAATTACTCTTGGTGGTTTCTATCAGTTTGTCTCACTTGGGGTCGTCTCTTTTGCTCTTTTCCCTAGTTTGAATTTTATATTTCTTCTTAACACCCTGTTTACCTTTTCTTATTACGGATTAAAGTGGTTTCCTTGGTAGTCCAACTGTTTGTCTCATCTTCCTCACTTTTTGGGCAGGGTGCAATCGACGCACTTTGGCGGAGTGGGGAGTTACTATTCTGGCTTTAGGGTTATTAGGGTGTGTTTGGCTGGGATTCCGCCTCTTTATCATTTGTTTGACCTCCTTATACTTGCCCAATCATGTGTACTTCCTCTTGGCCCAATCGTTCTTTTGTAGATCTGCATAGGAAGGCTGTTTGAGTCTGGTCGAGATGGGCCAGGCGGTGGGTCACAATAGTCTTCTTGCCGTAGTGATATAGCCCCTGTGGATCATCCATCCCAGTTTGGCAAAGGCAAGGGGAAAGATTAGTAAGATTAGGTACTACTAGTGGTTCCAAGAATATTTAAAATTGCAGGTAGTATCACCGAACGCCATGGAGTCCCGATGCGAATTAGAGCCCCTTTATGAGAAAACCTTAGTTTCAGCTATAGACTACTTTTGGCATTCAAGATGCGGTGCCACGATCTTCTCACCTCCTACATTGTCAAGTTCCCGAAGATGGTATGTAACTTTGGAAAGAGCTTTCAAAACGGTCTCCGGCTTTTATCTGGCCTTATCGAAACGTCTTACAACACTTCAACGTTTGCAATGCAACTTTCTCCCAGTTTAAGGGTGTTTTGAGTACATACGGTCTTTTTAGGGACAAGGGCATAAGGGTTCTAAGAATAGCTTTGCTGTTGGACTTCTTCAGTGTGAAAGAGGCTATATAGGGCTTTTTGTACATTTCCAAATGCTCCAGTGCCTAGCTAATCATCTCGGATCTTCCATCTTCCCATAAACACTTGAAGGAACGTAATTTTTTTGTCGGTGGTCGTAATTGGGAGTATAATACTGCTGACCAAGATGATACGCTCGGCATTCCGACCGTTTGGACTGCCCTTGAGAACCTCCTTAAGCTTCCATTTGCGTTAATTGGGTTTAGCCTTCGAAAGTCATAAGGTGTTTCTAACTTTGCTTTGGTTGTGCGATATGGTGTTAGCCACTGGTCTCGACTCAGGGATAAGGAGGTGAAGCAGCAGTTGGCCAAGTGTCTCCCGCGGGTGTACTCTGAGTTGATTAGATCAGATATTCCTGGGTCTTCTGGTGTGAACCCCTCTCGACCCCCTGCTTTAAGACCCTATACGCCCTCGATATGAAACGCTTCTCGTGAGGGCCTTACGCCATGTGAAACCAGCAGGATAAGCTTCAAACTGAAGGTTAGTCGTTGGCAAAGAAGAAGAAGGGTTGAGCGCAAACACAAGAAGCTCCCAGGAAGCCGGCCTCGCTAGTCGGGGTAAGATCCGAGGTTAGGGCATCTTCTTCGCCGTCGACTACGAGAGTGGGAGTAGTCGACCAGGGTCCGGTGAGAGAGTCGGGTGCCTGCTCGTAGCCGAGGTGTCCAAGGTGGCGGGGTCGAGAAAATCCTTGAGGGAGGATATAGAGCCTCCTTTGGAAGTCTGCCTATTTTACATTGAGTCCCTCAGCCCTTAAAGCATGAGCTCCCTCTACGGCCTTGGGAGGGACGAGAGGAAGGGATTGCATTGGGCGGGGGGATGAGGACTCGCTGCTTACTAACTTGGAGCTCGCCGTCGGGGCTGTATCGTCCATCCTATGGGACTGTATGACCTCCAAGAGGCGGATCTCTGTCAGGATTGAGGAGGCTGGCCTTATCGCTTGAGGGTGGCCTTAGTATCTTTAGGCCTTTATTTGTTCATTCCACTGTTGTTTCCAACTATCCATTAATTTTATCTTGTTTCTGCAGATGGCTACCTATATGAAAAGCCTGGCAAGGAGGGTCAGCTTTACTAAGGGCTCTGCTAGAGCAATGAAAGCTTATAAAGCTAAGGTTGCCTCCCTGACCTTCGAGAAGGCCGACCTTCAAGCTCGGATGCAGCAGCTTGTCGAGGATCCAGTGAAGTATGAATCCGACCTGAAGCACACCACAATCGCGAAAGCACGAACTTAAGATAAAGAAAAGAAGGCTCGAGGCGCGAGTGAGGGGTTCACAGGGGACGGTGTGGGCGATCGGAGACAAGGCATTTGTAAGTGGCTAGGGATGAGCTACACGTGGTTCGGGAAGAATTTGAGCATCAGAAGCCCGCGACATTGGTCGAGGAGTCGATGAGAGGCCCACGGCGAGTGAGCTCGCGGGCACTGGCTAAGGAATGCATGGGCTTCGCGGGTGATCTTCGGAGGCGGAGGCCTTAGTCGTGAAAGGAAGGGGTGATTCTTAGGAGTTTAGGAGCAGGCGTATGCATATGGGCCTCGCGTGGCTTGCTTTTCGCGCGAAGTTTGCTAAGGTTTCTGCGCGTACGGATTTCAACTTTCAGAGTTCCTGCGGGGGAGGCGGAAAATGCAACTCCTAACGGCAGAGCGGACCCACGTGGTGTTTTCGGTGCCCCGAAGCTCTGTTCCTCTCCACTAGTAGACGCACGGGATTGAGGCTCCTGCGTGGTCGACTCTCTACCTTGGTAAACTACAACACATGGTTTGGAGATTGAGTAGCAGAGGGCGACTCGAGTCTGCCCGGACATTTAGGCTTTTTCTGTAATTTACCTTGATGCTAACTTTGGGCTCTAAAACTTAGACTTCTGTAATGTTGACCCTGATTTTTTTTCGATTTGTGGATATTTTCCTTTATACCCTTTGGACCTTCCGTCTTCTTTGCCATCTTATTTTACAACATGGGCTATGAGGCTTTCGGGCTATGAATCTCCTTTCATATTTGGGTTGTTGTGCGCTTAGTTTCTCGAAATTGCGTGGCTAAGCAGGCGGAGCCTCTTGAGCTCTTATTGAGGCGAGGCTACGTGGCTCTTCCACAAGGCGAGAGGCTACGTGGCTCTTCCCCTAAGCAGGCTCACATGGCTCTTTACAAAGTGACTCTGCTTGGCTCTGCGATCTTGGGATCTTAACAAGGCGGAGCTGGGCTCTTCTGCGGGGCCCGTACATGTGGCTCTTGACGAGCTGAGCTACGTGGCTCTTTACAAACTGAGCTACTTGGCTCTCTGAGCTGATGGGCTCTTAACAAAATGAGCTACCTGGCTCTTTACCAACTGAGCTACATGGCTCCTTTGGACTCTGAGCTACGTGGCCATTTAATATCTGAGCCCCTGTCTCTTAATAGCTGAAACTCGTGGCTCTTAATAAAAGCGAGCTATCGGGCTCTTATTGGCCCAGCCATGGCTCCTCTGATTTCTAAGCTCGTGGCCCTTTAATGCTCCCGAGCTCTTATCTCTTGACGAACTGAGCTACGTGGCTCTTAAGGAAATGAGCTACGTGGCTCCTTCCTGAGCTAAGGCTACTTGGCTCTACGAGCCCTCTTGGGCTCTTAACAAGCTAAAGCTACATGGCTCTTTATGGGCGAGCTGTAAACTCAGTTCCACGGACTTTGAGGACTGTGGCCCTTTAATATCGACCTGTCTCTTGTGAGGCTGAGCTCGTGGCTCTAAACAAATGACTCATTGGCTCTTAATAAGTGAGCTCTGGGCTCTTATTAAAGGCGAGCTACATGGCTCCTTAGGACTACGAGCTGCCAGCCCTTTATCTCCAGGAGCTCCACATCTCTTGAGGCGGAGCTGCGTGGCTCTTAACAAGGCGGAGGCTACGTGGCTCTTAGCTGTGAGGCTACGGTGCTCTTGCGAAATCGTGGCTCTTTTGCACTGCGAGCTACATTGGCTCTTTGTCGCCGAGCTACTTGGCTCTCTAAGCTGATGGGCTCTTAACAAACTGAGCTACATGGCTCTTTATGAACTAAGCTACATGGCTCCTTCGGACTCTGAGCTATGTGGCCCTTTAATATCCGAGCTCCTGTCTCTTGACGAACTGAGCTACGTGGCTCTTAACAAACTGAGCTACGTGGCTCTTAATAAACTGAGCTATAGGGCTCTTATTGAACCGAGCTACATGGCTCCTTCAGACTCTGAGCTACGTGGTTTTTTCGTCTTCCTTCCCTTGGGAAAGTGTGCGTAGTTTTAATGCCGGTCTATGGAGGGATCGGAACCGGGTGTGTGGCTGAGGTGTCGAAACTCTTTAGAAATAGCGCTTCAGCCCGAGGGGTGTCGTTATCCAGTAGCTCAGTTTTCTTTCCTGCCCTCGCCATGATTGGAGTTCGGACATGATGAAGCTTCAGGGTTTGATTTCCATTACATGAAGTCTTGTGGGCCTTGCTTTACGGTCGGTAATTGGTAGCTCGACCCGTATGTCGAGACTCCAGATGGTAGGACGGCTTGATGAGTTCTTTGAAGGATGAAACGAAATTTGGCTAGAGCTGTTGAACCATGCAGTGACCATAAGCATGATGGCAAAGGCTCGCATCTCTGTGAGATATTGAGTATCCGTGGCAGCTTATACGTTTCTTGTAGGTGTTGAAGGGTGAGTACATAGGGTCTTTTGTTAAAATTGACTTGATCTGCGACATTCTAAACTTTATCGAGAGTGGGAAGTGTAGTACCCTGGCCGTGAATGGGGATTCCTTTTTGTTATGCGGGCGTCATGGGGCGGGGCTCGACCTTTACCTGACCTCCTTCATCTTGGTAGGAGCTCTTGTTAAATGTCACAGAGCCATTTGCTCCCGAAGATAGTTCCCGGCTTCCCACCTTTAATAAGGGGTTGGCTGTCACCTCAGTCATTCCTCTGAGGCATCCCCTTATAGTGACAATCTCCGAGGGTATGTAGGGATCATGCCTACTGGTCCGATATTTTCTCTCCTCAGTCAACTCTAAAGAGCCATTGAAATTGTTTTACTGCTCCTCACATGGAATGGTATTGCGACCTTCATGGGTGCATGTTTATATCTGATGGCATTACTTGTCTTGTGGTTCATGCAGCTCCGTAGCGAGATCTTGGTGTGAGGCAGGAGGCCTCCATCTCGTAGTGGGCGTGAAGGGATTCGAGAGCGTCTCCTGGTTGTCTGCTATCAACGTCATCTTGTTAGTCTTGCGTCCTCGGGGGTTGACGTGACTCCTGCTCATGTTTCGAGTCGATAACATTAGTCACTGAGAAGTCATTTGATTTGTAAAGGAACAATCGTTCCACATGAATGCGCCCAGCCGTCAGTGCTTTTTCTATCGATCTTGGGGATGGAAGCTTCTTTGGGTCATTTGGGTCGTTCGTTGGGTCGGATCGATATGCAACACAATGAAGGATGGTGCGGCAAGGGGTGTCTTGGCCAAGCCTCTCCGATGCCTAAGTCGGTTCTTTCTTCACGGGAGGAAGAGATCGCGTAGATGGCTTTTTGAT
The DNA here is from genome assembly GCA_016808115.1 of Tetrastigma voinierianum. Taxonomy (NCBI): domain Eukaryota; kingdom Viridiplantae; phylum Streptophyta; class Magnoliopsida; order Vitales; family Vitaceae; genus Tetrastigma; species Tetrastigma voinierianum. The sequence goes on from JAEQBH010000503.1 coordinate 1,863,682, forward strand.
TACGTCCCTTTCTTCGGTGGAATTTCTCGGTATTTATCATGGGTGATCACGATGACTTTCCTTGTTAGACGACAATATGGAATCTTCCCAATTGGGTAGGGAATCTTCTCTTCCTTATCGCTAACTGAATATTAGAGGATAACTAGGGTGCCGTAATCGTGGGGGATTCTTCTTCCCTTAATGAGTAGATATCGGATCATGAAGATGGAGCGCTTTCCTTTCTTACGTCACAACTAGTGGACAACAGATTATCCAATTTGTCCAACCCACCAGGCTTAGTCTCAGCCCCGGGCTCGCGCATTAGGAGTAACCAAGACGTCATCATGGGCCGAGCTCTCACGTTGGGTTCGCTTCCAAGCCTGCCCCCTAACCCCACCTTAAGCCTTGTTGGTGGTTTGTCTCTTGGGTCTACGTTCTAGGCCCATAAGCATGTTTTTTAGGTTTCATCGAGTTTAAACTTGTTGAGAAGCATGATATTCATATTAAATCGAAATCTTAGAAGCTCGAGCTTTTAGGAGAGTTTATCGTTTAAAATGTATCAGAGCTTGGTCTGGCTGGAGGTCGGTTCGAGACCGCTTTTTGCAATTTATTTCCCATTTGTTAATTTGAAAGTCCATGGAGGACTTTACTCGGTTTGTTTGATGCTCCACATGCGGGTATGGGGCCGCACGTGAGGGAGGGTATGGGGCCGCACGTGAGGGAGGGTGTTGAGAAGCCTGATATTCATATTAAATCCAAATGCTAGAAGTTTGAGCTTTTAGGAGAGTTGGTCGTTTAACAAACTTAATAAATTAATTCCATATGTTTTTCAAAATCATTTTATTTGTTTCCCTATATTATAGGGTGAGAGATTTTAAAATATGTAAAATCTTGAAGAATTTTGATTGTATTTAGTTTACCTTTTATATTTTCCAGTGAGACCAAACATGAGAAAAATCATTTCCCTTAGGCTCAGGTTTGGAACAGGAAAGTACCGCTAGGGAAGGAAAAAATACGGAAAAAATTTATTTTCTCATGTTTGGTTTCCACGAGTGGAAATATAAAAGAAAATTAAATATAATCAAAATCTTCAAAATTGTATACATTTTAAAAGTTTCTAGTCTTTTATATAATAGAGACAAACAAATAAAATGAGTTTGAATAAACAAATAGAATTAATTTATAAAGTTAAAACTTATTTCTCTTATTTTGCTCCAAATTTCTTTTCTTCCACCTATTCTCTCTATTTTTCTCCTTGGTACTGAGTTCCAAACGAGTCTTAGCATTTTTTTTCCTTTCCACTATTACTTTATGAGGTCAGTACCCTAAACTTACTTGAATTTTACTCTATTTATTTTAATATAAAAATAAAATTATAGTTTGCCAATTACATTTAGTACAAAAATTGAAAGCCAAGTGGTTGTCAACATTCTGATCTGGTCGAGACTCTTAAGTGATGTCGATCTGTTATGTATTTACAAGTTATCACATAGACAGTTATGTCATTAGAAATAAGAACTGATGTTTGAATGTAAATTGTTTAATCATTTTGAGGAAAAACTCAAACAAATGTCATATGTATGGCTTTTATAACTAATTTTTAAAATGTCCTAAATTAAATTGTAGTTTTAGAAAACTTTTATGAGTTATGGTTGAAATAGGTTTGCTTTTGAAAAGATCTTGTTGTTAGCCTTCTCTCAAACTTATGTCAAATCTATTTCTCTTCATACCACCTAAAAATGATATATGGAGAAGGTGAGAATAGGATATAAAATTCATACGTTAAAATCGTAGTTGCCAATTACAATTTCATTTCTATATTAAGCAAAGCGTTATATTATAGTTTTATTTTTATATTAAAGCGTAAGCCCAACAACTATGGTTTCATTTTTTTATAATTCAAACCATTGATGACTATGGTTTTAATACAAAAAAATGAAAGCATTGAGTTATCATCTCTGAGCACAATATAAAATAAATCGCAATTGACAAGCTACTTGATTTTAATTGAAGTGACATTGAGTGACATTAAAGGGTTAGATTTGAAAAAAATTGTGAAGAAGGCTAAATTTTTATTTTTTATTTTTAAAGCAAGCCTATTTTAAACCATAACTCAAACTTTTCAGTAAGTTATTGAAAAACGTGTCTTTTGAATTTGTAGACTATTTTGAGAATATTTTCAAAACAAATATTTGGAGGTTGGCTTTCTTCTTAGTGTTTTTTGAAGAGAAAAAATAATTTCCTTGCTTCAAATTAATAATACATCAATTGATTCACTTATAATCAAAATTGTTAAAAATCATAGAAAATAAAACAATATTAAGGTTAATAGTATAATGAATGACTCAGCTTTACACAATTGATAGTCAGTCTACACATTTGATATTACTATTATGACTAGAATACTTATGACTCCAGTTCTGCAGCATATTGATGACCATTGATTTGATTTCTTGTCTATGTCGTATATAATTTACTAAATCTGAATCATCCAAACACAAATAAATGCCACAACAATGAAAACTAAAACGTCAACACAACTACTTGTCGCATCAAAACAACGACAACTACACGTGCACTAAGGTGATGATAACCACATGCGCACCAAGGCAATGACTAAATCACGAAAAAATAAATGAAAACCTAAATCACCAAGGCTTTCTTCCTAGATGTTAAAAAATTATTTCTATAGAAATATTCCTCTATTTTATCTCCTTTACTATTAACTTGTCTTGGGTTAACAATTTATCTGAAGAAAATTTTGAAAGGCCGTGGTAGATCTCTTCAAAATTACTACATGCTCAGATGTTGACTTAAGTATTAGGAAATAAAAGAAAGTATTAAGGAAAATGATTTTCTCAAATTTGAAAATTTGATTTCACACTTAAAAATAAAGCCATGATCAAATTTTCTCAAATTTTATATATTTTAAATTTCTTAATCCTTATATGATAGAAAAACAAATAAAATGAAGTTTGAATAAACATATAGAAATAATTTATCAAATTTAAATCTATTTTTTATTTTATAAAGAAAATTTTCTTCTCCTTTTACTATTCTATACTCACAGTAAGAAAAGCTCTAATATAACTAGGAAATCATGGGAGAAACTTTATGCATAAGGAAGGACCTAGTCTTCTCAATTGAGTACAAAGCCTTGAGAAATTTTGGGTCGGTTTGTTTACTGTTTTTGAAAACCATTTCTTGTACTCAAAAACAAGGAAAATAAGAAAATTGGGGAAAACATTGTTGTTACCTTGATCGTTTGATCTTGGGGCATCAATGATGGCGTGGACACAGAAAAAAAAGGGGTTAAGCGTGGCCATACTAGATGATTAAATTGACAAAATATTCTGAGAAGATGAAGAATAAAGTTTGTGTAGTTACAATTGCCTCCGGCACCCTCGTGGGGAGTTTCTATTTATCCTTGGATTTCTTCTTGATTCTTGGAAAGATAATCTTGTGATTTTGGCGATAGAATCTTTCTTTCCTTATCAAAGACCAATTCTCCTTGATTTTTGGAGCGATAATATCACGAACTTAGTGATAAAATTTGTTTTTCCTTATCAAAGACCAATTCCCCCTTGTTAAGGATTAATGTTTTGAGACGTACTAGATTGGGATATTGAGAGATACGTGGATAAATATCCTGTTTACGGTAGGACAGCCGATTAGGGGACTTCGGACTTCAGACGGAATGTTGGACTTTCCCGTATGATTTTGATGTAACAGGCTATTTAAGGTCGGTATTATGCTTATGGGCGATCACGGTGCCGAGGGCTGATGATAGTGGGTCTTGGGCCCAAAAGCCATGGTACTCACAAACATGTTTGATTTCCAGTTTCTTTGTTTTTTTTTTTTTTTTTGAAAAACACAAAAAACACTAAATTTAAAGAACAAAGAAGAGTTTCAGAGAACACCTTTTTGGTATTCTTTGTGTTTTCAAAAATAGTTCTCGATACTTTGGAGCGAATAGGCCTTTGTAATTGTTGTTATATTGAGAATCTACTTGGTGGTTTACAAATATGTAGACCTTATGATAATAGATAAATTAGAGCACCTATAGTCTATATGAACTAATAAATGAGAATGAGGTGAATTGTAGCCCCCAAAACCGAGGTCAGGTTATTTCTGGTCGGCCATGGAATCTGAGTGGGGTCGGGTGCAGAAACGCCACTTTAGAAAATCGGGCGAGTCTCCTTTGTCACGGGGAGCTCTGCGATTACAATTCTTTAATATAAGAGCACGCATATCACATCCCCGAACAATCCAATATATGCAATATAATCGACATGAAAATTAAAAATGCCTCTTGGGCTCATAAGAGCGATACTCGTAACATACCAACTATTCTCCGATTATCTCCCAATGAATTTACATAGTTGATTTACACTTTATCTAAACATATATTAACATCTACAAAAGACCCAATACATGTTATGTCCACAAACCATCAAAATCATGGCGGCTTGAAATGGATTGTCTTCTTGAGGCGCTCCATGTACTGAAAAATAAAGAAGTCCGACGGGATGAAATTTAAAGCTCGGTGGAGAATCGCCACTAAGTGGGCTGCTCACACAGGAGTGCGGTGCAATGCTCCAGTAAACACACACTCAAGTAAATACATGATCCTACTTGAATGTCTACATGTCATCCCATGTCACGAGTCCTCAGAGCTCACTCACACTTGGCTAAGCCATGTATGAGAAAATAATCATTTTCAAAACAAAACTTTTGTTCTTGAAAATGCCTAAAATATTCGGTAAAAATATGGGACTACCCTCAGGGTGAATTGGTTGGTGAGCTTTCGAAGCAGTCATGGTCCTCATCAGAAATGATCACGTTGGCCCGATACTCGACGATTCTCAGGAATATCATCTGTGAAATTCCTTTACATAACCATATCGTTTTACAAAATACCTTGTCATGCACTCACACCTAACTCTAGGTTACCCGGTGCATATGAAAATGCATTAGCCATTTTGAAATCGTTCTGAAAATATCGATATGCAACTATTTTCTGTCGACTCTGATTGCATGTATTCAACACATCAAAGCATCTTAGTTTAGCTCAGTTGAGCAGATTCATAATTTCATCTCGATGGCACATGCTCCTGATTATATTCCATATAATTGAGCAAAAATCTGTTTATTCCCGATGGCCTATACATACACAATTATATTCCATATAATTGTGACCTCATTAATCCTCATTGGCATTAACCTATTGATTTCGCCCACACTGACTCGAGCCACATTCATTTCATACCATTTAGTACCACATTACATGGGCCAATTCTTATCCATTTCACCTGAGCAAGATTTGTTTTTCACACAGTCCCAACAAATATTAAATTGTCCAGGCGACCCACTTCTAGGTTCCTCTTGGTGGAACCGATTTCATTCCCATTTCCGGTCTCTAATCACGAAATAGAGATTTAATCATTAAATTATCACCGAGAACCCACATGCTTGATCCGCCACACACCTTTGACTACGGGTTGCCCTCATGGTCTAAAATTCCATAATTCGGTCCATGTTTGGGACCAGAACATCTGACCCGATTCAGAGCCTTTTCCTATAAATACATGATTTAAAGCAAAGTGCAGATTTAAAAGACCCCGAGCAACCCCCAATTTTAGGCGGAGTCACGGAGGTGAGAAAAATCACGAAAATTTCTAACAATTGGTCCCATGTTTGGGGCCAGATCAAAGCATACAACCCCTCACGGCCTCAAACTAGCGAAACATCGAAAAACCCTTAAAAATAGGAGGAATAAAGCATGAAGTAGGGGAGAAAATCCCACTACCTCTGGAGTTGTCAAAAACTCCCCAATCGGAATCCACAGTTGTCCTCGTAGCGTAGAGCGGCTTCCCTTCTTGCTCTCGTCGTGCGTAAATGATTGGATCGCCCGGGATCTTAGAGAGAAGCACTCTCTCTCTAAAAACTCTCGAAATCCAATATGGAACTCCATTTTGTTCCTCACGTTTTGCTCTTGGTGTTTAAGTGGAGAAAATATTAGGTATTTTGTGCTTTGATCGGCAAATCGATTTACATATTACCCGTTGTATTATACTTTCTGATTTGATTTTCGGCCTTATCTCGGCCGTCCATTTTCATCATTTACTACTATTACCGCATGGTACATGAGTACATGTTATGTGGCTTTATTCGCATCGAAGCCGATTCCTGGCACCGAAGCTAGTGATCTGCTCAGCGATCTGACTCATTGTCTCATAGAGTACAGAATTTTACGTCTGCTATCTAGATTTAGGTAGACGATTCCAACGGTAAAATCCGTTTCGTCATCCGAGATCTAGAGAATTAATTACGGATTTTTAATCGTAATTATAATTTTGTAATCAAAATTACGATTTTGCCCTTATTCCAGAAATTGGAATTTCTCGGGTCTTACAGAGACTTCTCACAATTAAGGGATAGAGACATAAACAGAGATATCATAGAGATTACTTGAGTCTTGAGAGAGTTATATAGGGCTTGTTTATTTACTGTTTTTGAAAACTGTTTTATGTTCTCGATAACATGGAACAAAAATAGAAGAGAAATCATGTTTGGTTCCCGGATTGTTTTTTTTTTTTTTTTATGTTTTTTTTTCTTCTGAAAAACATAAAAAAAAAAAAAGAAAAAACACACACACAAAAAAACACTAAATTTAAAGAACAAAGAAGATCTTTTAGGAAAAACATTTTTTGTGTTCTTTATGTTTTCAAAATACAGTATCAAATAGGCTATGGGAATTATTGTAACTAACTGATAAGTATTTTCTAGATGACTCTTCAATAGGCTCCCTCAAGTGAGAAAATGAGGGGATTAAACAACAACAAGCTTACTTTTGTCAAGATAGAATTTAGACAATGTCTAGTTCTTTGGTAATTAATTGTAAATTGTGCTTGTAAATCTAACAAATCAGTAGCAGGCGAACAATTGCTGCGTTTGTAGGAAAAACTAGGAAAGAAATTGAACTTTGTTTAGGATTGCAAGTCTTGAGTTGGACATAATCTCCTTAAGACAATTATTGCCCTCACGGTGGTGCTTCGAGACTTTTGCCATTTGTCTCCCAGGATGAAATGATCTTCCAACAGAAGAAAGCACTTCCTTTGTTGGCTGTCAAACCCAAATTGTGTGCAAAACTCAGTCTCTCTCTCGTATGAAATGAATGAATGAATGTATGTAAATTTGTATGTCAAAATGAGAGAAGGTGTGGTCTTTATATAGACCTGCTCATGATTGTTTGGTACAGTCATGAAGCTTGGGAGGGTCATGTCTGTTTGGTGAATAGTCATGAAGCTTGGAAGGGTCGTAATACGTTCGTGACAGGTCATGAAACTTAAGAGTCGTGCATTCATGCCGAACAAACGATCACGTCTTCTGAAGATGCATCGAGTCAATGGTAACCTCACACTTAGTAGCGGTGTTTTGATACGGTGAGTTTAGCTCAGGAACCGGGCAGGCCGAGCTGCGTACGGTCTTCGGTGGGCGGCACTGCTTGTGACGTGTGTGGTGAACTTGAGCACTGAGCTAGGTCCTCCCCTTTCCACAAAACTAGGGTGCCCCTTGGGGGCCCAGGCCCTCTTGCAAGGTGGAGTGTATTTATACCCTTTAAAAGTCTTGTTCCCATCAGGTGTGGGACCTGAAGCTCCACAAACAAACCTTTAGTTCTGGATTTTCAAGGGGCGATGTTTGGAGGCAATTTCTAATTCACTCCTTAATGGTTTTGAGCAACTCAATATATGGTCTTCACATCTCCTCATGGAGGAGAACACACATTCCCCATGTGGACCCGCTAGCTTTATGGGATTGATGTAATTTAGCTCGAATGGCTAAATTATTTTGCTGAGCTGCACCAATGTCCCCATGAATGAAATTGGCGAGATTAATGCGGTGTATGCGACATAGAGAGAGAGTTCGGGTTGGAAATTTTACGTATAGAGGAAGGTAGCTTGTGGCCTTGAACCTTCCCTTGTGGGAAATGCTATCGAGTTCTTGATTGATCGATTAGAACATGATGTCTTGTTTCAGTCAATCATTTGTGTAAAACAAGACAATAACATTCACTTAAAATCTTTCCTGACACAGTTGGTTCTCACGGTTGTGTTCATTTGGCCTTGAGCGATTCTATGGAGTGCTCTAGAGGATGCCTTTATCATTCTCATAGAACATTGATTCCTCACTCATAGGTGACTTCTTATAGGTATTCTCTATACCCCACTTGTCTTTAACAAGATATAAGAATCATTAAAGCGTAGCTTACCACATTGATCTTTTGGGCATCACTGTCGATTATAGAAATGGTAGGAGATTTATTCTCAGCGGTGATCTTGATGAGTCCACATGAAAATTTGGTTGTCACTTTTGAACTGAATCTTGGGATCTCCGATTATTCGTCGGGTTGCCATTACTGGCGACTCTTTAAGTGCATAGGCTTTAAACCCCATTCCCTCGATGGTTACTTATATCTGATTAAACCTTTGGTTAACGGATCATGATATTCTCTTTTGACCTTATGTATTCCAATGGTCCTTAATACCATTAGAGAGAGTTGTCTTACGGTATTATGTCGCCAGTGGAAATATGTGGACTCACGGGTATATATATGATATATTATCTTCAATTCTTGATTGACTATCATGATGAATGCGAGATAAAGCGACACGGGTTGTGGCCATATTGAAATATCTTCTAGAAATGGCTGACCACTGCAGCTAACCCGCTGACACTATCCGGTCTGATAAACTCAGTTCCATCGTGGATCGGCAATGCGCGTTTACTTAGAGATTTCCACCACCAAGTGTAAATAGATAGCCACTTGTGGACTTGAGTCTTTGGTGTGGTATATCGAGTGCATCACATTATAGCCAGTGCTGCTTTGGATATTTTGAGTAGTGCAATCCATAGTTTTGATTGTATTTCAAATACCTCGAAACTCTAACTATAGCCTTCGATGGTCGGACACGGATTACTTATGTATCTACTCAATTTCTGCGATGGCGTAAGCTAATATGCGGGCAGTGCAGTTCTGACATACATCAGTACCAATTGCTTGTGCATATTCTTGTTGTGAAAGGCTTTTGTTCATTATTTTTTGGATAGATGTGCTTACATCTACATGTGTTCTCATTAATTCTTATCATTTTGTTTAAATTTCTTGAGAATTTTCTGATATATGTAGTTCTGGATAATATTAGTCATGTATTGGAGATCTTTTGCTCCCAAGTATAACATCAACAACACCTAAGTCTTTCATATCAAACTTATTTGTGGAACATTTCCTTAGTAGTTTTAATGACTTCATTATTGCTACCATGATGAAGATATATCATCGACATAGAGAGGCAAATAATGACAAATCACGATTCGATGTTCTTAACATATACACATTTGTCACACTCGTTGATTTTGAATCCATTTGTCATCATTACCTTTGTCAAATTTCTCATGCCCTTTGCATTGGTGCTTGCTTTAATCCATAAAGGGATTTATGGCCCAGATAAACTTTTCTTTCTTGACACGGAGCGACCGACCCCTTGGGTTGTTCCATGTAATTTCTTCATCAAGTCTGCCATTTAAGAAAGCTGTCTTTACATCCATTTGATGTATCACCGAGATTGTGTATATTGCCAATAGCTATTAACATTCGAATGGATGATATTCTTGTCACTGGTGAGTAGGTATCAAAATAGTCCAAGCCTTCTTTTTGCTTGTAACCTTTGATAACTAGTCTGACTTTGTATTTATCAATAGATCTATACCTTTCATTTCTTCAGAATATCCATTTATATCCTAGAGGTTTTGAACCTAGTGGAAGATCCACTAGTTCCCACGTATGATTTTGCAAGATGGATTCTACTTCGTCGTTTATAGCCTCTTTCCAATATGGAGCTTCAGGGCTCGACATAGCTTCCTTAAAGCTTTAAGGCTCATCTTCTAACAGATACGTTAGAAAATATGGACCAAAAGATTTTGACGTTCTAGTTCTTTTGTTGCGTCTAGGTTCATCATCATCTTGTTGGCCTTGACTACTACCTATTGCAGTATCATGAGTCCTTTTACTTGAGTTCGACTCCTGTGTGGATTTATAAGGAAATACATTTTCAAAGAAAGATGCATTCCTTGATTCGATAATAGTGTTGGCATGCATATCGATAATTTCTAATTTATGAATCGACGATATGCACTCTTATTATGTGCATAACCAGTAAAACAAATCAAGCTTTGTTTTTAGTCTATTTTAACTTTTTAGGTATAAGGTGCGCCACTTCTTGGACACCCCATACTTTTAAGTATTTGTAAGAAGGTCTTCGACCTTTCCACAACTCGTAGGGGGATTTATTGGTTTTCTTGTGAGGTATTCGGTGAGAATATAATTTGCGGAAAGAATTGCTTACAAATTTTGAGGTAGTCCAGAACTTAATAGTAATGCATTCATCATTTCTTTTAAAGTTATGTTCTTACGTTCAGCAACCCCATTTGTTGAGGTGAATAGGGTGCAGTTGTTTGGTGTATTATACCATGTTGTGAACAAAAATCACCAAAAGGTGCTTCATATTCACCACCTCTATCACTTCTTATCACCTTGATCTTTCTATCAAGTTGGTTCTCCGCCTCATTCTTGAAATGTTGAAACATTTCCAATGCATAAATCTTTAACTACTCGATAAGTAAACATAACAATATCTTTGTGCAATCTATTCAAATTAATGTAGAAAATATTTCTTTACCACTGGCGTTTGAATAAATTTCGGATCCGCAGAGATATGCGAATGTGATAATTCTAGAGGTTCCTTACTTCTTTCAATTGATTGGAAAGAAGTTCTTGTAAGTTAGATTCCACACAAATCTACATTTTATGATTTTGATCTATTTTAAAATTAGGCAAACATTCCATATTAATTAATCTGCATAATGTATCATAATTAACATGTCCTAGTCTACCATGCCACACATTTGAAGATTGACGTATAGTAAAAGGCGTGCTGTACATTGATATTCTTAATAGGAGTACAACGATCATTACATTCATTTTGAAGAGCCCATTGCTCATTGTACCCCTTTCCCAAATACATCCCATTTTTTGGGTGGATGAAGTTATGCGAGTTAAACACAGCGAAGCCCTTCTTGTCAGCCGATGGTCAGGACCACGAGATTCTTGAATTTAGCTACATCGGTATCGTGAGTAAAGTTCCTTGTCGGAAATGTCATCTTGATACTACCTTCCCTTGGCCTTCAACCTTTGGAAGAAGAGGTTGCCCGCAGAGTTGTTCTCCATTATCTATGGTTTGATATAATGAGAACCTTTTCTTGTCTGAGCAAACATGGCGAGTGGCGCGTGTCACCCACCATTCCTTAATTGTTCTGCCAATGGGGCCGTCTCGAGACTACGGTGAGGTTCATGTTTGGAACATTCTTATTCGGTCTGTTAGTGGCGTTTCTTCTTGGTTCCTTTATTCCTTCATTATAATGATCTATGATGATTATAACCTTGTTACACACGGCACTGCCTTGGAACTTCTTCGTAGGACCTTCAGCGGGGCCAGTTGCCATTGTGCTTCCCTCTTCTTGTGATTGTGGAGTGCGCCCGTAATTCCTGACATTGACCTTGGTTCCATGATGCCCGCACCTTAACCCAGATCTTTGGTTGTCTTCCTGCATTCTCGACCTCACTATCAGTCTTCAGTCTCGTTTCTTAAACCAACAGCTTAGAGTGATCATGGATTCTTTCGTGCGATGACAGTTTTTCGAGTGCGACCACTTGGGGATTCGAGGAGACATCCGCTTGCGCGTAATAAGTGCGAGAATCCTTAATAGATCTTGAGACTTGGCTTATCAGCGTCTTGGAATCAAGCATCTTGTAGTCCCAGAATTTTCCCTACAAACTTCTTGAGCCTGCATCCTTGGTCTTGTGCTTTTTATCGAGGATTCCCACGATTCTCTTGATGGCGCAATGCATTATATAGTGTATTGTCGGGCCGTTCGGAGGTAGTTGCGACCACGAGAATCGGCATGCTTTCATGCTTCCATAGCGCAGCGACCACTGTCCAGGTTCATCTTCCTTCATGCGGGAGCATCCTCTTGAAGGAAACAGAGCCGAATTGAGGTGGTCGGGTAGAACAACATCTTTTGTGCCGCATACCCAGATTGGTTCCATTGAACTTTTAGGCTCTCCATGACTCACGGTCATTGGCGCCGCCAACGGCGTTGGAGGCACCGGTCAGGTAGAATGGTGGTGTTCTACTAAAGCCAGAATTACATTTCCGAGAAACGTTATCATTAATTAATGAATGACCTAGCGAATGTTAAATAAAACCGATTTGAATCTGGCGCTCACATTCACAGAGAAGCGATATCTTAAAAAATTAAGAAATGTGGCCAGCCAAAGTCTGAAGCAAATAAATAAAATATTCTGACCAAGCAATGATTTTGAACTCATGAAGTGTCGATAAAACGATATTAAGATTGATATGGCGATATCGAGCAAGATTACATTAAGTAAAACATACAAGCGATATACCAACTTATATATACAAATTATGGTAAAGATGCATCTGTATTCAAGAACAAAAAATACGGTGCGGTAAATCAGATTTTCGTTTTGGAATTGTAGTTCAAATCTATATTAAGTCGTAAAACGTACAAAGCGAAATCCGGTCTGACAATTACAGTATTCGAGAAGCGTTCCCGGTGCGGCCGATTCGCGGTATTGAATCACAGGAATGTCGAAAGTTACATTATTTGAGTGAGATCTAACCAAAATATATATATATACTACCATATATATATATATATATACCGGTCTGATATTCGGAGAACGTCAAGCCGAAATAAAGTCGGTACACCCAGAGCCAAACGTTTGCAAAACAAAAATCACGTATTAAGTCTGCGTGGCTATTTTTATATATAAGAGTCGTACATATGCGAACATTTTACAGCAAAAAATCACGGCAATTTGCGGTCACGGCGGGGAAAAAAAATGGCTTTCTGGCGAAAATATGGTTTGGTGCCTTTATGCAGCGGAAAATAAAAACAAACACAAAATTAATTGTCTTAAGATTGTTAGAAATTCAGCACTGTAAAATATAACAAATCAAGTAGCAGATGAACAATTAACACGTTTGTGGAAAAGCCCGAAGGGTAGGCTTTGTTTGCGAGATTGAAGTCTTGTGTTGGACTAATCTCCTTAAAGCAGTGTATTACTCTCGCGGTGGTGCTTGAGACTTTTTGATTTTGTCTCAAGGATGAAATGATCTTCCAACAGAAGAAAACACTTCCTTTGTTGGTTTGTGAGCATGAATTAATATGCGAACTCAAGTCTCTCGTATGAAATGAGCAGTGAATGCGTAAATTTATGTCAAAATGAGAGAAGGTGTAGTGCTTTATATAGACCCTGCTCGGGAGGCTAGTGGTGCAGTCATAAAGCTTAGGAGGTCATGTATGCGTTTGTGACAGTCATGAAGCTTGGAAGGTCATGCGTTCGTGACGGTCATAGACTTGGAAGGGTTGTGTGTTCATTGTGACAGAAGATGCATCAATCCAGCGGTAACTAAAAAAATGACGGCGTTTGATGCCCAGGTGAGTTTAAGTTAGCTAGAGCAAACCAGGTGCGGGTAGGCGCCTCTGTATGTGTAGTGAACCAAAGCATGGCTGAGTCCTCCCCCCTTCCACAAAGTGGGGTGCACCAGGCCCCAGAGCCTACTGAGGTGGGTGTGTTATACCCTTTAAAGTCTTGTTCTCATCAGGTGTAGGTTCAAGCTTTTCCTGACTTAAACCTTTAATTTAGTTTTCAAGAGGCGTGTTTGGAGGCATTTAATTCCTCCTTAATGGTTTGAGCAACTCAGTATATGATCTTCATCTCTCATGGAGGCATTCTATGTGGACCCACCAAAAGCTTTATGGGACTGATGTAATTTAGCTCAAAGATAGCTAAATTATTGTGCTCAAACCCATTTTTCCAACATTAATTACCTAATTGTCTCTGTGCCATGCATCAATGCATATTGCTTTGTTGTGGTGGACACTAGGCCATGGAAATAGACTGTTCTTTTTTTGGTGAAAGAATACTATGGAAGGATCTTACAAACACGATTGAAAAGAGAACCACAATAATTTTCAAAACTAATATTTTTTACGTCTTTAGGGAAATTTGACCACGAAACATATGAATCTAAAATACAAATTCATTTTTTTGCTAGACAATCGACAGTTCTATTTACTTAACTAATATTTATGACATCTTCTGAGCTTAAGGTTATTTAACTCTGTATTCCACGAGTTTGGGGCACACATTGAAAATCGGTATAATCATTAAGTTGTTTCTTTGTCGACAAAGTCGACGGAAGCGGGATTTATGATAGAAACTGAAACATACTCAAGTTGTGATGTCCTGATCTTTTGGACACCAACAACACCCATTTATCTCAATTCCAAGTTTAATTAGAGAATGTACATGTTGCAACCAAACTAGTTATACCTCTGAAATTTTCTTTGTATATTTTAAGTATACATATATTTGATCGGTACCATAACATTTTCCGGCAGGTACAATGATATCCATGAAGCAAGAAACAGTAAAATGACACAACATTAACAATACTGTAATAACTTTGGTCACAAATTTAGCACATATGCATTGACAATGAGACTATAGAAATCCGTCTCACATTTTTAAGTCGCAATTATTTGGATTACGCTGGAATTTGACAGCATGCCGAGCTGATTAAAATATTCCAGAGAAAAAGGATTCGAGCCTGCAAATTATCCATCAAAGCGAGAAGTCAGTGTAATTTGTGTAAATATATATATATATATATATATATACTATATATATATCTCCTTATATATATATATATATATATATATATATATATATATGAGAATTAATTAAAACTTGCTGATGGCACATTTATAATATACAGTATGAGGCATGTTGTATGTGCGAGCGTTGGCAAACATTCTCTTCATATCTGCAAGAAACATCTCCAATGTGATATAGTATTGCTCAGACTCTACTCTTGTTGTTATCGTCTTTAAATCTGCATAGAAATTATATCTATTAAGGCATCACAAGTACTTCGATATGCATATTGAACCAAATCTTACAAGCTCGAACTTTTTGGGAAGTGATGGTTCAATATGATATTAAAATTTGGTTGGATGAGAGTACGTTTGACCACTTCTTTGTTGCATGTTTGTTTACCATTTGCTATTATGACCTTGAAAGCTTTGATGCATGAGAATATGAATTCAAGAACACAAAGATAAAGAAATCAACATAAAGATGCAATGAGAGTTTGGTCAATTATGCCTATATCCACGGATGAGAGATAATATTTCCACTATTCTTGAAAACATGAACAAGATTTGAGTATCAAAGTATTACGACGATTAGGAAAAATCACAAATCACAAAACCTTAGGATGCCCACAATACCGAGAAAACACCTCAAAAAAAATCTTATTCCCTAAAACCCTTATATCTATGCACACACGAATCTCTCATGACTTTTCCCTCGTGACCCATAATATTTATGAGGATAGTACAAAATATTTCCTTATTCTATAAGGAAACCTAATATTACAATAACTGCATTCTTACTGATTAATCATTACGTAGTTGGCACAGACGCCTTCATGCACCTCTCTAAGTACGTAGTTGGCATCTTCTTTCCTATGCACTTGAGGAGGGGTGCAGAAAAACCTCCTTTATAAAGGGTCCCCCGCAAAAGAGCGAATCTAGCTGACCTTGCTCTTAGTTTAGATGCCTCCTTCGGATCTCTTGGCAATGTCCCGTTTAACAAGTAGTCGGATAGGATCCCGTCCGGCTCGGTGCGGTCATCAACTAGGAAAATTTCACCATTGTTGATGTTTATTGGGGGTCAATTGTGACTTGTAGCCCCATCGGGTCTTTTCTTGTGGCAGATTACTAACTGCGGGGCATGCGCCTATGAATTACCACTCCCAGACACGTATGTGACTTGAACCTGTACGAATTTTTTGAGCAGTTCACGTACCTTTTTGAGATAAAGGACCATTTTTTTAACCCCTCGCTTTGTAGGAATCTTCTATCTGTTTCACCACCAAATGGGAATCGCTACATACCTCTAGTTGATCTACCTCCATGGAGTAGGCAAGGTTAAGCCCGGCAATCAAAGCTTCATATTCGGCTTCATTGGAGCACGGGGCGAATGCGAGTGCATATTCCACGTTGATCCCATCGGGTGGAGGTCAAGAATCAACCTGCCACTTCCTTAAGCATTAGCGACCATCTACGGACAACCTCCAAATAGGGGAGGTCGAGGTAAGTGGGTCTCGGTAGGCTTTGTCGAGGTGAGTGCATGATAAATCTGCCTGACTTTATCTTTGATCGTTGTTCTTTGCTTGTACCTAATATCAAACTCACTTTCAGCTCTATGTTGTTGCGATTCTTCCATGGGTTGGTTTATGCAATATTTGCTTCATTGGGTGTTATTTCCTGAGCTTGGAAGTATGAATTGGAAGTCTTTTGGTGGTGGTCACCCGATCTTTAGAACTAGATTCTCCATCTTAGATGCCTTTACTCTGCTCCTCTCATTGTAATGAGACCAGTACATTGCGCTCTATCTAAACTCACTAACGGTGACACTAGTCGAGAAATCGGGCTTGACTAAGTGGGGTGTAAGGGCTCCCCCTCGGAGGGCTTACCGAGAATGGGAGGGAGCTTAGGAAGTAGGTTTAAACGCTGCGAGCAGCCTCTTCACAGTGGGCATCCCAATGGAAGGCCTTTTTCAGAAATTAAAAGAAGGGCTAACACTTGTCATTGGATCTGGACACAAAGCAAATCGGAACAACTATTCTCCCAGTCAAGCACTGAGTTTCTTTAGTGTTTGAGAGTGGTCACATGTCGAGCACGGCTTTTATCTTGTCTGGATTTGCCTACATTCAGCGACTATTGTTATGAAACCAAAAAACTTCAACCCCATGAGACTCAATCACTTGGTTGGGTTGCTTATATTGCGAATGCCCGGATGAAACGATTCAACAAGGTGGTCCATATGGAGCTCGGCCTTAATTGACTTACGGCGTATCGATCTGTGCCTTCCATAGATGATCGAAATGCGTTTTCTGGAACATTCTATTTACGGTAGCCTTTGATGAGTGGCCACCAGCGTTCTTGACCAAAGGCATCACTTGATAACATTATGTTCCTGCGGTCACGAGGTCTTTTCTTAGTCGGTGGTTGTCGACCTGATTCACTCCTTTGAAGCGTCCGTGAAGGCGAGGGCTTGTGTGGTGAGTGTCCACTATGGTCGGTCCAGACGGGGAAAGCTATCTTTCGGGCAAGCCCGAGTTAACGCTGTCAGTAAGTCATCTGATCGCTGCATTGCCTTTGCCTTCCTTAATGGTGTGTGACGAATTCGGGATAATCTACTTCTCAGATAGCTCGGGCTCAGAGGAGTTTGCTCACCTCTTTGTTGATCACCTTCTACCTTTCTAGGGCAAAAATTCTTCTTTCCCTGTTGGAGTGGGTTTGATAGAGGGGCGACGTCGACATGGGTGATAGCTGGCACAGGTCGATTCCTCCGCTATTATCTGCTGCGTGTCTTTACATTTTGCTTTAAGGAGCGGATGAGGAGGTCTTTGACGTCCTTGGCTAATTTGGCTCTGATGTAGGTGAGGTATTCTCGCTGGTCATCAAGTTGTACTAGTTCTAGCTCTTCTGAGGGCATAGGTCGGGTGTTTAATTCATCTCTCATGTCGAGCCCATCCATGTGGATGCTGTCAACTGCTTTCTGTTTCATTGACGTTAAGTAGCACTCCCTGGCTACTCGTTGGTCTCCTCAAACCATTCTTACTCCATTCTCTGTAGGGAATTTGACAACCATATGATAGGTGGAAGGGATGGCCCTTATGGCATTGAGAGAAGGCCTGCCTAGTAACATGTTGTATCTGGAGTGGGGCATCCAACATGAGGAATTTTATCGTCGTTGTGGCTTGGCATGGGGTCTCCCAAGTAGTACCGGTATGCGACCAGGGGTAGTACTCTCTCGGAGAATCCGGTAAGTGGAGTGTTCACTAGTTCGGCTACTCCCTTAGTGCCCATTTTCTCAAACAGCGATGCAAAGATGATGTGGTCCAGGCTCGTTGTCAATCGGGACCACATCATTTGCATTTTTGTTGTCGCAATGACCCTTGACCTGTGAGGTCATCATGGGGATTTAGCAGCCTTCTATGTCAGAGTTCGAGAAGTTTATGGTGGTATCCAACCGAGGGAGCTTGGACACGGCCTGTACCTCCATTGTCTCCCCCATATTTGTGCTGCGTAGGTGAGCCTTCCTGATGGAACAAGACTCTCCACTTCCAGAAAATCCCCCGGAAATCACATTGATCCCTCTTGAGAGAGGTTGTCTGGGGCCCGGGGTTGGTTGATGAGGTGGTGGAGGAGAATTTTCAGCTAGATCTTCTTGAGCCAGAATGTGTGAGATGTCCATCCAAATTAGAATTTGATTTCTTTCTTCAACTAAATACATTCATCTGTTCGATGCCGTGATCTCTGTGGAATACGGTATTTGATTATCTCTTTCTGTTGGGGCGGAGTCCTCATACGAGGATGGCCACCTTAAAAACTTCTCATGTTATACCTCTTATAGGACTTGAGACAGGCAGATCAGGGGTGAAGCGCTAAGGTGGAGTACCACGAAATTTCTGACTCGGGCTGGGGTGGACTGGCGATCTGACACACCTCTTCTCTTTGGAGATCGATCTCTATCTTCTCTGTTCCTCTGTGGGGATCTGTCTCGGTCTCTTCGTCTTCTGGGGCTTCGGTCCCCTTTTTTCTCGTCCTTGCTTTTCTTTTTTTGCATGGAAGAGCTTCGCCACTTAGACATAAGGGCCTCCTCGCCTTTGATGTATTTTACCTTTGTGAGCACCTCGGCCATGCTTGCACGGTTCTGAATGGAGAACATTAAGTCTTTAGATTTGTGCACGCTTGACTATAAAGGTGAGGTGTTTTTGCTTCTCCTGTGGAATGGTATTGCAGCCTTCATAGGCCTGTCGTGCCTCTTGTGGGCGCTGCACTTGTCTGGTGAGTTTCGCCAACTCCCTTAGAAGACGATGATTGAGGAGACGGAGAGCCTCCATCTCGTTGCTAGTGGCTTGAAGGGCTTCGAGAGCGTCTCCTGGTTGTCTGCTGTCAATGTCATCTTGTTGGTCTTGCGTCCTCAAGGGTTGCGTAATCTTTGCTCATGTTTTGAGTCGATACCATGGAGTCGAAGTCGAGTTGATTTTTCAAGGTACAGTCGGTCCCCTGGCTTGATTGCCCAGGCTAATGGTGCTTTTTCTATCGATCTTGAAATTTGGAGCTTCTTTGGGTAGCTTGGCGGATTTGTCGGGCGAGATCAATATACGACTTATACGAAGGGTGGTGGTCGGGTGGGGGTGTGTCAGATCACCTCTCTAATGCTAGTAAGTTTTCTTTCTACGAGGGAAATAGATCAACGTAGATGGTTTTTTTGTGATTTGTCCCTTGCCCGGTGGAATTGCTCGGTATTTATCATGGGTGATCACAGCTGACTTTCCTTGAGACGGCGATCTGACATCTTTCCTAATTGGGTAGGGAATCTTCTCTTCCTTATCTCTAAATGAATATTAGAGGGTAATTAGGGAGCCGTAATCGTGGAGTACTCTTCTTCCCTTAATGAGTAGATATCGGATCATGAAGATGAAGTGCTTTCTTTTCTTACATCTTAACTAGTGGACAGCGGTTATAAAGTCACTGTCAGGCCCATCGAGCTAGTCTCGATACTAGGCTCACACCTTAGGAGTAACGAGGTATCGTCATAGATTCGAGCTCTCGGCGACCACTGAGCACTGCCATAAGCCGGCTTGTTGGTGGTTTGTCTCAGTGCAACGTTCTAGGCCCATATGCATGTTTTTTAGGCTTCATCGGGTTTAAACTTGTTGAGAAGCATGATATTCATATTAAATCGAAATCTTAGAAGCTCCATCTTTTAGGAGAGTTGATCGTTTAAAATGTATTAGAGCTTGGTCTGGCTGGATGTCGGTCTGAGACCTCTCTTTGCAATTTATTTCCCATTTGTTGATTTGAAAATTCTCATGGGACTTTTAGCGTTTGTTGATCCTCCACTTTGCCAGTATGGGGCCACACGAGGAGGGTGTGAGGTCTTTTAACAAACTTAATAAATGAATTCCATATGTTTTCCGTCTATTTATTTTGTTCCCTATATTATATGAGGATTGAGAAATTTAAAAATATGTAAAATCTTGAAGAATTTTGATTATATATAATTTTCTTTTATATTTTCCACCATGGAAACAAACATGAGAAAATCATTTCCCTTAGGCTTCATTTGGAACCCGGATAGTACTAAAGGAAAGAGGAAAAAAATACGGAAAAAATTTATTTTCTCATGTTTAGTTTCACCTTGAAGCTCTCAAGAAAATTAATCTCAATCAAATCTTCAAAATTGTATCTTTGTTTAAAATTTTCTAGTGTTTTTATATAATAGAGACAAAAAAATAAAATGAGTTTGAATAAACAAATAGAATTAATTTATAAAGTTAAATTTACATGTACTCTTATTTATCTAATTCTTTTCTTCCATTGTTCCTTTCTATTTTTTCTCCTTAGTACCTTACAAGTTCCAAATAGAGTCTTAGCATTTTTTTTTTCCTTTCCCTATTACTTTATGAGTTCCAAAAGTACCCTAAACTTGCGACTTTTATTCCCATTTATTTTAATATAAAAAATAAAATTGTAGTTGCCAATTACGACTTTAGTACAAAAAATGACATTGATTCTGCCAACTACGATTTGGTGAACTCTTGAATGTGATGTCAGTCTGGTTATGTTATAAGTTATCACATGCACAGTTATGTCATTAGAAATAAAAAAGAACAATGTTTGAGTGTAAATTGTTTAATCATTTTGAGGAAAAATATTCACCTTTTGGCTAGGGTGTCAGTTGACTACAAAGTAAACCTATGGAAAAATCTCTCACTATCTCGTATTACTAGACACACATGAGTAAAATAGCCACATGGGTTGTGTCATACTCATAAAACAAATATCTCGACTATATTCTCATAGTTTTCATGTTTGTTAAAGATTTATACATATATCTTTACAAACTCTTACTTAAAGCCACATTTCGGCTTTCTTCTCAAAAGATACCTCTCTTTGCGTCTTTAGTCTCACTGGATAGTCCTACTGTACTGAAGGGGTCCACGGCCGAGGGGAGTGGCGGCATTAGAAAGATCTTCTCTGAGGGTTACTCCGCTAAATGCATAGCCTGTGGCATATATAAACGAGCAATCACATTCCATACAATTATTTTCTATATGAAATGTCTATATATACGTGAGATGGCCCTCATGCTCACCACGAGTCCCAATGACTCCCTCACACGGAATGCGAATGTGAAATAAAACCGGTCACACCGTGACTAAACCATTGGAAAACCCTCCAATTTATTTATCAAAAAGCGATTTTGATTCTTTCCTTTATTTTTGTGTTGCAGTTTCGGGGTTTTGCAAATGGGGCCTTATACGCCTTTTGACATTTTCACGAGACAGCCGTGGTTCATGTCTAGTGAACTTTTGTGGGACTTTCACCGCAGAGGATCTATGACTTATACCACCCCAGAAACATGTAATTTATCATTTGATCATTTTACACACTCTCGTGAATCTCTACATGGACTTTGTCCCATTTTCCCTAGCTCGACCCACTCACCTTGTATTGAATAACCTGCACCCACAGGCTGTTGCGATGTGGCTAGTGCATATGAAATGCATGATGCGATGCATTTTCCTCATATTACATGCATGAATGAGCACTACATGAAACATTTACAATCCATGGAAAATTATAATTTATACATATAATCTACCTCCGTACGAATCATGTTAATACATTGAATAGCATGCATAACATCATATTTCCCTGCATGTTATTCGAAGCAAGTCATAACCTGCAACTAGGTCTCGACTCGGGACCGGCTCAAGTGCCTCACTTGGCCCCTTCTCAATAGACCATTTTGGTTCAATCCTTTTATCCATGACAACAAACCCTGGCCTTTAGAAGCATAGGTTTAAGTCAATACAACTCAGTAGTCAGAAGCAGGTCCTTAAATCCACTTTATAGTCCCCGAGGCTTGGGAACTAATTTACATGGCCTCTCGTGGCCTCAACAACCTACCATTATAAAGCCTTTAGGCTAAAATAAGCAAGTAGGAAATATCCTACCTCTTGGGAGCTTGAAGAAACTCCCAAAAACCGTAGTCCACGCGTTGTCCTCTCGGTGAACATCTCCTTCTTGTCGCGAAGAATCAAGCCCAGTTGGATCGCTGAACTACAAGAGAAATGGACCGTTCTCTCTCTAGGATTTCTCCGTGTTGTACTTCTTGTTCACTCTCTCCCTGGGGTCTTCTCTTTCGCATTCTATTTTCTCGGCTTTTGCTCTTACTCTTTTCTCTTTTCTCATTTTCCTCATTTATTTTCGTTCTCATATTTATAACCTCTTTTTGGTCGTTTCTCGTATTTTCAGACATATTCCAGGTCAAAGGCCAATTCCTCCTCATTATAAATCTACGTATGACCATAAAATTTCCATCATTTTTCCTTATTTCATAATTCCCCTTTTATGACATCATCAACCACATGGCTCAATGTGAGCCATGGGATTCCTTTTCCCACATGGCTCATTGTGAGCCATTCATTCAAGTGGACCACATGGCTTTGCCAAGTGTCACTCTCTTGAGGTGCCATGTGGCATCTCTCATACCATGTGTCATCAGGCACTTGCATACTCGGCGTGAAATTCAGGCCACCTCGGAATCAGAGTGAAGATGTCGGCGTGGTAGCTAAATTTCACGAGGCGGATTCAGCGGAGAAGTAAGTTTTGTCATCAGAGATTTAGAAAAGTGCAGTTTTCAGCCAAGTACTATTTTTCCCTTTATCCAAATCTTGGATTTTCACGGGGTTTCACAAAACTCAAACAAATGTCATATGCTTTGGCTTTTATAACTAATTTTAAAATAAATTAAATTGTGGTTTTAGAAAACTTTTCTGAGTTATGGTTCGAAATAGGTTTGCTTTTGGAAAAAGATATTGTTGTTAGCCTTCTCTATAAACTTATGTCAAATCTATTTCCTCTTCATCACCACCTAAAATGATATATAGGAGAGAGAGAATTGAGAATAGGATAAAAATTCTGCATTCAAATCGTAGTTTTAATTCTAATTTCATTTCTATATTAAAACCGTAGTTGTCAACCACAATTTTATTTTTTACATTAAAGCCATAAATGACAACTATAGTTTCATTTTTTATATTCAAGCCATTGATGATTATGAACAATACGAAAGAATGTTGTAGTTGTCATCTATGGTTTTAATATATAATCATAATTGAAAAATTGTAAAGGCTAAATTTTTTTTTTTTAAACAAGCCCTATTTTAAACCATAGCTTCGAACTTTCAGTAAGTTATTGAAACGTGCCTTTTGAATTTGTGAACTATTTTCAAGAATATTTTTCAAAAACAAAAGCTGGAGGTTGGCTTTCTTCTTAGCTTCTTTTTTTTTTTTTTTTTTGAAGAGAAATAATTTCATTGCTTCAAATTAATAATACATCAATAGATACATATAATCAAAATCGTTAAAAATCATAGAAAATAAAACAATATTAAGGTTAATAGTATAATGAATCGGCTTAAAGCCTACACAATTGATAGTCGAGTATACACATTTGATATTACTATTATGACTAGAATACTTATGACTCCAGTTTTGCGGCATATTGACAACCATTGATTTGATTTCTTGTCTATAATCGTATGTAATTTGCTCGTCACGAATCATCTAAGCCTACAAATAAATGTCCTAGCAGTAAGAAAGCTAAAACATCGACACAACTACGTAGCATGAAGTGCTTGATAACTACACAGTGCACTAAATGCTGATAACCACATGCTGTTCAAAGGCGAAGCTGACTAGAATCACGAAAAAATAAATGAAAACTACAAAAACCAAGGCTTTCTTCTAGATGTTTTAAAATTATTTCTATAGAGATATTCCTCTATTTTATCTCCCTTTACTATTAACTTGTCTAAGTTATAATTTGTACATGAAATTTTGAAAGGCCATAGAAGTAGATCTACTCTTCAAAAATTGTTGAACTCAAGAAAGTATTGAAATAAAAAAAAAGTATTGAGGAAAATGATTTTCTTAAATTTGATAATTGATTCACATAAAAATATAAAATAAATCAAATTTTCTCAAAATTTTACACATATTTTAAATTCTTAATCCTTATATGATAGAAAAACAAATAAAATGAGTTTGAATAAACATATAGAAATAATTTATCAAATTTAAATCTATTTTTTATTTTCCTCAAAATTTTCTTCTCTTTTACTATTCTATACTCTAGTAAGAAAATCTCTAATATAACTAGGAAATCATGGGAGAAACTCTATGCATAAGGAAGGACTTAGTCTTCTCAATTGAGTACAAAGCCTTAAGAAATTTTGGGCCGGTTGTTTCTTTGTTTTTTGGCAGTTTCTTGTTCTCAAGCAGGAAAACAAGAGAAAAATGGAAAGCATTGTTGTTATACTGATCCTCTGATCTTCAGGGCATCAAGCGAGAGAGCGTGAACACGCGAAAAGAAATCCGTGATGATGTGCGGCGCCTCCGATGATTAAGTCAACAAAATGATAGAGAAGATGAAGAATAAAGTTTGTGCGATTACAGGTGCCTCCCTTTCCTCGTGGGAGTTCTCATACCTCCTTGGATTTCTCCTTGATTCTTGGAAAGATAATCTTGTGATTTTGGCGATAGAATCTCTCTTTCCTTATCAAAGACCAATTCTCCTTGATTTTTGGAGAGATAATATCACGAACTTAGTGATAAAATTTGTTTTTCCTTATCAAAGACCAATTCTCCCTTATTAAGGATTAATGTTTTGAGACGTACTAGATTGGGA
Source organism: Tetrastigma voinierianum (assembly GCA_016808115.1). Classification (NCBI taxonomy): domain Eukaryota; kingdom Viridiplantae; phylum Streptophyta; class Magnoliopsida; order Vitales; family Vitaceae; genus Tetrastigma; species Tetrastigma voinierianum. The sequence goes on from JAEQBH010000503.1 coordinate 1,888,654, forward strand.
TATTGAGAGATCCGAGGATAAATATCCTATATGAGGTAGGACGGTCGATTAGGGGACTACGGACTTCAGATAGGATGTAGGACATTCCCATCTGATTAGTTCCCATATGATTTTGATGCCAACATGTAATGCAGGCGTATTCGGTTTGGGTCGAATTAATGGGCGATGCAGTGTTAGGCTTATTGAGTAGTGGGTCTTGGGCCCAAAAGCCATGGTACTCACAAACATGTTTGATTTCCAGTTTCTTTGTTTTTTTTTTTAAAAACACAAAAAACACTAAATTTAAATAACAAAGAAGAGTTTCAGAGAACACCTTTTTGGTATTCTTGGTGTTTTCAAAAAAAGTTCTCAATAACATGAGCCAAATAGGCCTTTGTAATTGTTGATATATTGAGAATTTACTTGAGTGGTTTACAAAAAATATAGACCTTATGATAATAGATAAGCTAGAGCACCTATAGTCTATATATATGGTAACTAATAAATGAGAATGAGACCGAGACTTCTCACAATTGAGGGATAGAGACTTAAAAAGAGATATCATAGAGATTACTTGAGTCTTGAGAGAGTTATATAGGGCTTGTTTATTTACTGTTTTTGAAAACTGTTTTATGTTCTCAAAAACATGGAGAACAAGAGAAATAGAGAAATCATGTTTGGTTTTTTGGAATTTTTTTTTTATTTTATGTTTTTTTTTCTGAAAAACATAAAACAATAAAAAATAAAAAAAAACACACAAAAAAACACTAAATTTAAAGAACAAAGAAGATCTTTTAGGAAACACATTTTTTGTGTTCTTTATGTTTTCAAAACCTGTTATCAAATAGGCCTATAAAGTCTTGTAACTAACTTTGATAAGTATTTTTCTATGTAGACGACTCTTCAATATGCTCCCTCAAGTGAGAAAATGAGGGGATTAAACAACAACAAGCTTAAGATAGAATTTAGACAATGTCAATTTCTTTGGTAATTAATAACCTAATTGTCTCTCATATAATGCACATCAATCACAATTTGCTTTGTTGTTGAGTGGAACACTAGGCCATGGAAGCAGGTTGTTCTTTTTTGGTGAAAGAATACTACGGAAGGATCTTACAAACATGATTGAAAAGAGAACCACAACAATTTTCAAAACTAATATTTTTTACATCTTTAGGGAAATTTGGCCACCAAACATATGAATCTAAAATACTAATTCATTTTTTTGCTAGACAATCGATAGTTCTATTTGCTTAACAATTTATGACATCTTTACGGAAACAGGTTATTTAACTCTTGTATTACACTACAAGAAAAAGGATTATTAGCAACGAAATATTTTTGTTGCAAAAAAGTAAATATTGTTGCAAAAACATATTTGCAACAAAAAAAAATTTGTTTCATGAACGTTGTTTTATCCTCGTCGCCGAAAAGCTTCTACGACAAATATAATGTTTTGTCTCTAATAGTTTATAGAGACATCATTTGTTTATTGTCTCTAATAATTTTTTGCAACAAAAATATTTGTTGTTAAATGTTTAAAATTTTGGTTGCTAAAAATTCTCAATAATAAATTAATTTCTTGTTGAATTATACATACAACAATGAAAATTGTTATTTCGTTGTAAGAGAGATTATGGGACAAAATTTTATTTTATTGCTAAAGGTTTGTCATATTTTAATAAAAATAAATAAATGTCTATAAAAATATAAAACTGCATCACTAAATATATGTGTAATAATCTAATCATTATATCTTAAAATATTTAGTTGATATTTTTAATTTTCATATTTAATTTTAAATTATAAAACATAATTAAACAATAAAATTTTATGATACATTGCTTTTATTATCTAATTAATATTTATAACATGTAAATAAATTAAGTCAATTAGATGATAACATAGTTTTAATACATAACTAATAACATTCTACCAAGTACAAAAGAACTTGTTTAAACTAACATTCATAAAATAATAATATTATTAATAATAATTTATGTCCATATTTTTTAAATTTGATTACTTTAAAATTTAAAGAAAATTTGCAATCATCATCCATTAGTATAACTAGAAATCATTGATGAACATGTGTGGAAGGTAAACTTCTTGAGCCTGAATTTGAAATGTGCATATACAGAGTAATTTCACTAATAAAACAAACTCATTGATCTATCTAGTATTGATAGTGTTGGATCTTGATCTCTTGACTTTAGATGAGCTCGCCAATGATTAAGCTCATTCTTCAATTATATCTCTTCACATTACTTAGCATATGAATGGAGATGATAGATGACCATGACCAAACCCCTTGATGTATCCATGTCTTGAACCTTGCTAGCACTTCAACATCATATCAACCTCCGTCAAGGTTTGATCATCATCAAACAATAGTTGCCTTTGCAATTCTAGCATTCTATCCACAAATACAAACAAAAGTTAGATAATGTAAAACACAGCCTAATTGAATAAATAAAAGTTGTAAAGATAAAGTATATAGGAATAAATTTTTTTTTAGCATGTATATAAATCAATAAGCAACTTAGCTAATTTACCTATAATTTATTGCAAAGAGACATTATAAATAAATCTAACAATTTAATTATGTATCATAAGATATTCTTCATGATTTGGCTAAATTTTACAAGATTCATATCAATTTTTATAAAATTTTCAAAAAAATTTCCTACTATAGAATTATTAAATTTCATAAAAGTAATTTAATTCATTTATAAATCATAAATTTTTTTTCTTTGAAAAACCAATTGTTTAATAGTAATATAATTCAATTCTAAATTACATAAAAAAAAAAAAAAGTGGAAACCCTTTTCTATAAAAATAAGCAAACAAAGGAAAGTTTTAAGGAATACACGTAAGAAGTCTTTGTACCTTAGATTCCCTAACCATGGTGAATCTTCCAATGATTAACTCAAAAGTTTTACTTTGCTTCATGCTTGTCCCGCCTGCTATGCCTAAGTAACAACATGAAGAATAAATAAAAAAATACGAATAAAATTTTATGGAAACAATAAACTATTTATAATTTCTCTTATAAATTTGTATCAATGGTGATCAAAATTCATAAATAAGTGTAAGAAATATATTTTATTTAAGTCTAATAGCCAAACTTTTATTTTAATATTCTACTATAATTTTTTTTGTTATATTATAAAATTCAACCTAAAATTAGAATACTTATAATAAATTGGTTCAATTAAAAATGAAAAATCCTGGAAGATATATGTTGCATAAAGAAAAAGGAAATATATATTCTAAACTTTACAAGATCAACACTCTAAGAAATGAAAAGTATAAGAAAAGTATGAGTTTTAGATTTAACAATGCAACCACCAACAATTGGAAAATATACAAAAGAAAAAAAAAAAAAAAAAAAAAAAAAAAAAAAAAAAAAAAAAAAAAAACCCCTCTTCCTCAAACAATGGAAATGTCCTAAAATAATTAAAAACATGTTAACACACCATGTAGTATAAACTCTTATTTGAAAGTGCTAAGATTTAATCTCTCAACAAAATCATAAATTATTGATCTATATATATATATATATATATATATATATATATATATATATATATATATATATATATATATATATATATATATATATATATATATATATATATATATATTATGCTTAAGTAACAAAATAGATAATAAATTAATAAAATACGAGTACATATTTATGGAAAAATAAACTATTTATACTCTCTAATAAATGTGCACCCATGGCAATATTCATAAATAATGTAAGAAAGATCTCTTATTTAAGTCAAACAATAAAACTTTTTATTTTACATTTCTAGTAATCTAAGTCATATTTTAATAATATTCTGTGAATTTTTTTTTCTATTATAAAATTTCAATCTAAAATTAGAATACTCATAATAAATTGGTTCAATTGAAAATGAAAAACAAATTCCCAAAGCTCTATGTTTGTGTAAAGAAAAAGAAAGCTATATATGAAAAAATTTAGAACATAAACTCTATGATTTGAAATAAAAATAAAACATTCAAAATATGAGATAGAACAAATACAGTTTTGTTCTATAACATAAAAGGTATGTGTAAATAACTACGGAAAATGAACAAAGTAATCAACAAATGACAACTTAGTTGCTGAATACATTTCACTTTGTTTAAAATTTAACTATACATTTAAATAAATAAAATATTATGATCAATCAACTAATTCAATACACAACATAAAGGAGAAAAACATACTTCATAAATCAAAATTAAGAGTATATAATCAAACACCAAATGAAAGAGGAGCTATACCATTACTGCTTTATGGGAAAAATTCAATTCTGCTTATCAAACAATAAATAATTTTGAGCAAACAACACAAACAACATAGAGGGAATTGTTAGAAGGTTAAGAAACTAGTACTTAATTTAAATTTCAACTATGAAATTGATATTAAAGATGAAGATAAACTTTGAACTATGAGCTACAATTCATTCAAGGTAATTTCAATGTTTAAAACTTTCTAATACTATAAAAAGAATGCTTAGAATTTATCAAATAGCAATCTCTTCTACTTTATTAACTTTCCATGGGAAATAGACTATAGAAATAAATTAAGGTATTTTTTAACACTAAACTATTTTTAATTTCAAATGAGGAAGAAATATAAATAATAGGGAATTCTCACTAAGAACATGTTAACAGGTCTCACCTCAAATCCTCCACCTTTTTAGGTAAATTGAGAACTGCAGTTTTTTTTCTTTGCTCAGACTCCTCTTATCTTACATACTAATAAAGTATTGAATATTGACTAGAAATTTACTAGTCAAAAAAAGGGTCTTTTTGCTTTCTTTACATCTATTTTCTCACCGTCCAAACATAGACAAAAAATAAAATCAATGAATAATCTAAAGATAAAAATAATCGAAAACTAATGAAAAGAAATTTCTCTTCTATCGAAAACTAATGAAAATAAATTTCTCTTATATCCACTATAAACCTTGAATTTAAGCCTCTAAACCTAAAACTTAAAACAACAAACTCTAATGGATTCACAAAGTTATAAGAAAAAACGACGGTAAAAAATGTAAAACATGAACTTGGAATTCCAGCAAATGAAACTTACATTTTCTTACCCTAAAGCCTAAAATAACAAACCTAATGGATTCACAAAGTTATAAGAAAAATATGGTAAAATGTAAAACGCGTGAACATGGAATCTCTAATGCAAACTTGCATTTTCTTAGAAATTAAAGAAAAGTGGGATGATATTTGATAACTAAAAGAAAGGAGATGAGAGACAAGAAAGAACCTTTTGTGTTTGTAAACCCTTGTAATATATCAGAGGGTAGCAATGTCTCATGTGGCTGACATGAAAATTTCAGACAAAAGCCACAAAGGAAGCAAAAAAAATTGTGGGAAATAGATTGGGTTTTGGTGGAAGCAAATTGGTTTTGGTGGGAACCAATAAACGTTTTGGTAGGAAACAAATTTGGTTTTGGTACGAATCAGGTTTGAAATGATAGCCCCTATGTCCCAAGAAATAATATTTTAAACTTAAAAATATAATTAAATATTTTGAAACATTAAAGGATTGATATCTTTTAATGGTGGATTTGAAAACAAGTTGTGTGAAATGATAGCCACTATGCATCATCCCAAGAAATAATATTTTTAACTTAAAAATAATATTTCTAAATATTCTAAACAATAAAGGATCTCACATTCTTTAATGATAGATTTAAAAACAAGTTAGGCATACGTAACTTGTGATCTCGTTTTAAAGAATTTTGCCCACATAAACACACTTGTCTTACATTTTTTTAATTGATAAAATGAAAATGTTGAAAAGAGTGATGAAATAAAAAGCTGATATCAAACATCATTTCCTATGGAATAGACGATGATATCAAACATCATTTCCTATGGAAATAGATGATGATTGACATTGATACATTTTTCAATGAACTACTCTCTCTCTTGTCATGTAAGTGGAGGTGGAGGGCCCACAATATGGCAAAGACTATCACATCTTTTCAGTCAATTAATGTAAAGTACGATATAGCTAGAATCATTTTTCCCTATCAAAAATTTCCTTTTTCATTTATTATATTTAAACTTAGTCTAAATTTGAAAGATAATTTCCAAAAATTCTAAAGTCATATTTGATTCCTGTTTGTTTGTTTTTTTTTTTTAATAAAAAACAAGAAGAAAATGGAAAATAGAGAAAATATAATATTAAATTCAAAAAATAAGAATAATTTTTAAAGAACACCGAGTATTTTCAAAAATTATTCATAAGAATAATTTTCAAAAATAATAACCAAATAAACCCTAAGGTTTTTATTTGAAACCTGAAAAATATTAAGGAAATAAAATAAAGAATAAAATAAAAAAAAAAGAGGAAGGAAATAAAAATTATAGACAAATAAAAAAAATAGGTTTAAATTTATTAAATAAATTATATTTATTTATTCAAACTTATTTTATTTGTTTCTCTATGTTACATAAGCATTAAGAAATAAAAAAAATATGTAAAATTTTAAGGAATTTTGATTTTATTTTATTTTATTTTATTTTTTCCACAATGAAACCAAACATAAGAAAATCATTTTCTTTAATATTTTTTTCTTTTCCTTAGAACTTTCCAGGTTCCAAATGGAACCTAAAGAAAACAATATGATTATGCAATTCGATCAAGCCTAGGTCCATGAGGCTATGCCCAGATGCAAGGATTTCCATTATTTTAAAATGGATTACAACAGTCATATATATGGATGAGATCTCTCTCAATCAAATGTCTTTTTCTAACCTAATCACCCATAGTATAATTCAAAATGAATTCCTTCATTCCCTTATTTACAAACATTGCACATATTACCCTCAATTTTGATATTAAAATAAAGAGTATCATCTCTCACATATTACCCTCAATTCAGTACCTCAGTATCTCTACTTAGCACTCTTCAACACTTTTGCTATCGATCTATAATCCATTCTTCAAAGTTGTGTTAAGGTTGTTCCATAATTTGAATTAAATAGCCTTCATGAAACTCAGATTTGGAACTCTTGATAAGGCTGGATCATTATCTAATTACGATTCCTAGCATTATCTCTTTACTGAGATTATCTTCAAGTTGTCATAGAAAAATTAAGAGACTTGGGCACCAAATAATCCTCTTTAGAGTGGAATCCTACTTGTATTCCAACTCTATTTTGATCGGCTAAAAGATTATTTCCTAGACGGATTCTCTGATGTTTAACAATATCCAAAAGATCTAGAGAAGTCCAAGCCTTTCAAGTCTCTTCCTCCTAAAAAACACGAGATCAATAAAGTCAAGAGCTGGTTAGAGTCCTACTCTGGTTCTAACTCTTGTTCTAACTGCTCACATGATTACCAGCACGTTCCTTATTCAATAGACTTCTCGTGTAAAACCTCAATTCTTCATCAATCTTGATCTTCAAAATATGCTATCTACGAAAATAGTGCAAATTCTAAACCCAACAAAATAAATTTATTGAATACAACTAATATAATATAAACCTAATGGTAGTTGAATGTATTTGCTTAAGAAATATAAATAGAATTAGCTTTATTATAAAATATAGATTAACTATTATCGGTAGGATCAAGCAATATTGATCTTATAAAATATAATCAATCAAGAGTAGAAACATAAGTCAAAGGTTCACTTATCCTTACAAATGTATTTTAGAGTTGATGGGAATTTTCATTAGTGGTAAGAAGTTATCATACATGCTAACTCAATCTAAAAGCCAAGATTGTATTTCATTATTTTAAAAATTATAGTTGAAGGAAATATTATTAGTATTATTATTATTATTATTGGTATGGACAGTTATTTACTTTGTATTACATTATAAAATTGTATTCATCATAAATGTTTTTCATTGGAACTCGAACCTTGGACCCCTCTCTTTTGCTCGCTTAAGTTTTTAACCACTTGAGTTAGGTTTTATTGACTAGAATAATAACAATAATTATTATTTTTATTATTTAAAAAAAATATTATTATTATTATCATTAACCGTTAAATGGTGTTTTTTAGGGTAGAACTCTATATGATAATCTAAAATATTATCCGTTTTGATATTTTAGAATAGTTTTAAAAAAATAATAACTTCATTTTAACTCTATTTTTTTATTTTTGTCTTTGTATTTGACTTTAAAATATAATAAAAATAACACAATTTCTGAAGATGTTTGCTTCAGAAACACTTTATTTTTGTATTTTAGAACAAAAAAATATTTTATATTTTATGATTTTCAGTTATATCTTTACTTATTTTTATTTCAAGAAAATAGAAAACTCTTGAAAAATAATGATCGGTAAAATTTCAAATCAAACCCCAGAAAGCGAAAACAAAGGTTTAGCAGCGTGGCACAACGGTATTTAGAACGAGAAAAGACACCATCTAACACCTCTCCTTGTCGAAAACAAGCACATCCTTTTCTTCTCACCACAAATCTCACATGCGAGATCATTTCGTCATATCTTCTTCAACATGGTTGAGCATAGCATTTGGTAGGGTTGGTGGTGGTGGTGATTATGCGGGCAGTGGTGTATCTGTTGAAGGGAACACGATCTGTTGGGGTAAGGCGCCTCTCTCTTCGTGGCCACTCCACCTTCGCCCTCCTGAGGCCACCCTCAAGGATTTGGTCCCGACCAGGTTCCTCTTTTAAGTCAGCCTTCATTTATGATATAATAATTTTATCTGATTTTGACCTTGGGATAATTCTCGATTTCGGGAGCGTTTTTGAGGAATGTGCGGCCCGAGGAGGAGAGGTGAAGGAGGAAACCGGCCTAAACATTGAGAAGATAGAGTTTTTAACGGTCACCAACAACGTATTTCTGATGAATTAATCCCATTATGTCACCGTCTTTATGCGCGGCCTCAAAATCTTGATCCTGACAAGGGTTGGGAATGCAAAGGGTGGTTAGAGTTATGTTGTAATTTCACGGGTTTCAGACTATTTCCAAACTTACCGAGTTGAAACCTCTTCACTAGAGTGCAATCGCGGGTAGCGCACACTTGCGGCACGGGATTATCGCACTCTTTCATCAGCATCTTTGCGATCTAATAGCCACTTATCGGGCTCCACCGTAGAAGCAAGCATACAAATGAAGGAGAATCCCTGACATGCTTAGTCATGTTGTCAGCCAAAACTTCTAATATAAGCATTTGATTTGATGTTTGGATCTTGAGAAAAATGAGAAAATGAGAGAAAAATAAAAAATAAAGCAGATACGATTAAGTCTGTAGTTTGCAAAAATTTCTTAGTTAAATGTAGTTTGAAACTTTAAGATTTGGTTTAGGTTTCTATTTTCTTAGCGAGCATGCGAAATAAAGTATATTTGGATTTGTGAGAAGGTTGACTTTGTCCCGAGTAATTAATTTTTGTAGAGTTTATTGAAGAAATGTTATACAAATTCAAGGGTGTAATTTTATAGTTGCTGTTTAATTCATGAAAGAGGTTTTGGATTGGATTTCTTGACTTTTTTTTTATGAATGTCCAGTTTGTTAACTTAGGACTTAGTTTTGATCCCAGGGTTGGAATTGATAATGGAATGGACAATTTTCTATTATTTCAATCGGTGATTTTGACGGTTATGGGATTGCATCTTATGATTTGCTTTGGTCGATTAATGTGATGGACTTATTACATGATGAATCTTGCAGATTTATTTCATTTTGAATTGGATTAATGGATGGATTTCCATAACCCCTCTTGGATCGAATGAGAAGAGGTTTGATGGAGGGAGTTGAATTTATGAGTCCCGGGCGGTCAAGACTTTGTATTGAAGTATAGTTTTTTTCCTAGAGAATTTTCTTTGCGATCAAATGGGGCTATGTGTCCTTGGAGTTGGACATTGACACCAGTTCTTTGAGGTATTATTATATTGCTTTACTCAATTATCAAGTTTATGAAGGAAAAAAAAAATCTGAATAGATTTGATTGCATTTCTTTATTCTACACTCTAGTTTCTTATAAAATGTATGAAAAAAAATGAAGTTAATTTTTTTTTTTAAATCATATTTAGCATTATCAAGAATAGAGAAAACAAAGAAATTAGAGTACAAAAAAGTTGATCTTTAATTGTGAAACCCCAGAAAATCCAAGATTTTGGATAAAGGGTAAAATAGAAATTTCGGTTGAAAATCCGGAATTTTTCTAGATCTCGAATGACGAAACGGACTTTTCCGTTGAACTCGTCTAGCGAAATTTAGCTCTGCAGTCGAATTTCGTTGGATTCCGAGGTGGTCGGGGTTTCACGTTTTTCGAGGCGTGGGGTGTCGGATGACACATGGCAAGATAAGGGGATGCCACTTGGCACCACAAGTGTGTGGCACTTGGCATCAAAAGTAGTGGCTCACAATTAAGCCATGTGTGGGAATTGAATCCCATGGCTCACATGGAGCCATGTGGTGGATGATGTCATAAAATGGATTTAAGAAATAAAAGAAAAAGAATGGAAAATTGAGGGCCACCAATTTGGTTTGAGGAAGGAGAGGAGGAAATTTATAAAATTTGACCGGATGATGATTATAAATTGGAGGAGAGAAAGAAAAAAGAGAATATAGTAAAATGAGATGAGAAAAATGAAAGAGAGGTGAGATGAAAAAGAGAAAAAGGAAAAATAAAAAAGGAAGAGAAAAGAAAGAAAGAAAGGAAACGGTTCTTAGAGAAAAGGAAGAAAAAAGGAGAAGGAAGGAAAGGGAGAAAGAGGAGGATTTTCCGGGTTTGAGACGGTCGGCGTTAGAGGATTCGAGGGTAAAGTTGGTGCACGCAGTGGATCTACCGTGTGGGACACGAAAAGTAGGGAGTTTCTTCAGGCTTTCAAAGAGGGTAGGATATTTTCTATTTGGTTTACTTTAGCCTAGAGGCTTTATAATGGTAGGGGTTGCTTATGGGAGGCCATGAGAGGCCATGTAAATTAGTTCGAAGCTTTGGAATTAAAGGGTATGGATTCATGACCGGTTGCATGGACTGTGTAAGTTAGGGTTTTAATTAGAAACTGAAAGTTTCTAGGTATCATGGTTGTTTGATGTGATGATAAGGATTGGAACCAAAATGGTTCATGTTTGCTAAGGGGCCGTGAGGTACCCTATTGAGTGGTCCCAAGTTGGTGACCTAATTGTGTGTTATTGCTTGCTTGAATAACATGCTAAGTGTGAAAATGTAATATTGATGCATGCTTTTTGATGTATTGATATGTTTAGCATGGAGACAAATTATATGTATAAATTATAATTATCAGCGGTGTATGTATTTCATGTAGTGCTCATTCATGCATCATAAAATGAGGAAAATGCATTGGCATCATGCATTTCACATCTGCAGTCACATCGCGTCGAGGTCGGGTGTGAGTCGCAGTAAGGTTTATTAAGTAGGTGTTGGTGAGTAGGTCGTGAACTGGAAAAATGGGACAAAGTCTAAGGTAGAGGTGCGAGTATGTAAAATGATCAAAATGATAAATTACATGTTTTGGGCGGAGCAAGTTGGGAGTAGATTCCCCCGAGGGTGAAAGTCCCACGGTTATTCACGAGTTGGAGACATGAATCGACGATGTAAGTTCGTGAATGTTAGAAAAGGCGTGCGGCGTCCTACGATTAATGAACCGGAAATCAAGTGGCCCACAAAATAAAGGAAAGAGTCAAAAATCAGTTTTTGATAAATAAATTGGAGGGTTTTCCAATGGTTTAGTCATGGTGTGTGATTGGTTTTATTTCACCTTTGGCATTCCAGGTGTGAGGGAGTCGGTTGGGACTCAGGTGGTGAGCATGAGGGGTCGCATCTCATGCATGATATAGATATTTCATATAGAAAATAATTGTATGGAATGTGATTGCTTGTTTATATATGCCATTGCATATGCATTTTAGGTGAGGGTAACCCTTGTAGGAGAATTTTCTGCGGGCTTTGCTCACCGGTCGTGGGACCCCTTTCGAATCTGGGGACTATCCGGGGAGACCGGCATTCGGTAGGGGGTATCTATTGAGAAGAAAGCCCGGAAATGTGGCTTTAAATGAATATTTTTGTAAATATGTATAAAGCTTTTTGTAGAATAATTTATGAAAACTATGAGAATATAGTTGGCGTATTTATTTTTGAGTATTGGTTCGTGGGCGGGGCTATTTTTACTCGGTATCGTCTCGTGTCGAGATGTATAGATTTTCATGAGGTTGACGGGTGAGTCAGCGGACCCCCCCCCCCGGAGAAAATGGGGGCATCCACATTAATATTTTGAAAGGCTCAACTTTTTTTCTCCCTTAAGGTTGTTCTTTTTCTTTTTATTTTTTGTTTTGATTAATTAGAAAAAAAAAAAGTATCGACATTCAACTTTATTAAAAGAAAATGTAAGCTTTCAACCATGCTTTAAAGCAACCCTTTGGAAAAAATAAACTATGTGGTCTAGTGTGTTTTCTTTATTGTATTTATTCTTAGAAATTGACATTAAATGAAAATTCAAGATTAGTAATTATCATGTTGCAATTCCTCTTTTCCCGGTCCTGGTACTTTTGATTTAAGGTAATGATAAATTATGTTATTAGTGTTTTTAGTAAATTTGAAAGTGATATAATGTTGCACATTATTCTAATTGTTTGTACAATGAGGTATAATGGGCAAGTTTATAGTCCTTGTGCACCTAGTAGAGAGCAATTGATTTGATTCTTACCACTCCAACTAGGATCACAACTTGGAAAGAAGGAAGCTAATTGAGGAAGGAAGATCTAATTGACTAGTGATAATGTATTTTTCATGTACATTTACATTCGAGTTGTTTAGCATTATGTGTATAAGCAAGTGTAAAATGTTGTCATGTTAAGTGCTAGACATTTTAGTAACCAATAAATTGAAAGTTAAATATGGTGATAAACAAATATGAAACACTTAAAGTAGTATTTATTATGAATGTGATTATTCTTTTGATATTTAATTTCCAGCTTGATTAATCAGTATATGTGATTTTTACCTTATCTTGCAATCAACCATATGTTTATTTTATATGGATATGTTTTTTTTTTTTTTGCAATGCCATTTTTGTCTACTTGTATTTTTAAATTTTAAATTGGTGAACGTGAAATCATTTAATTCAATATATAGAAATTTATTTATATATTTTTTATTTTTTGACCGGTGCTTCTTTTTAAGGAGCGTTTCATTATTCCTAAAGTGAAATTTTTTAGGTTATATTATTTTGAAATAAAAAGAAGGGTTTATAATTTATAAATCACGTCATAATATATCAAATGCTAAAATGAAAAATTGATTTAAAAATTTTGGATGATGATAGTAGTTTGGAACAAATAGTTAAAAATTAGTTTCAAAGCAATAGTTGAACAAAATTGAGTCAATGTTTTAAAAGGCATTTGATGCAAAAATTAGTGTTGATTGATGTATTTTTAGATAATAAGTCACCACTAATATATGTAATAACATCATAATTATTTTACAATTATGTATGACTATTGTCTTATAGCATTTGTTTTACATATTTTTGTCAATTTTAACACATGTGACTTTAATAACCTATTTTGATATATTATCTTCATAATTCAATTTTATAATATTATTTTTAAATAATATAACATTAATATAGAAAATATTTATTACAATTGGATGCTTCAAGATTATTACTAAATTTTTAAAGATTATATATAGAACAATGATTAACTAGCCATTGAAAAAATATTAATGATGCAATTTTTACATCAGCTTAACCATACTTCACTTTTGAATAGCCCATCCATGGGCCAAGAGTCTTGAAATCAAAATCTAGAATAACATCATTCGATCATGCAAAATCAAATTATTCAAGTGTTACAAATATAGTTCAAATCGTCGCTATTACTGAAAAATAAAAATTTATATTTCAATCAATATATAAATTATAAAAAATATAACAATAAATATATTTGAAGTATATAACATCATCAAATATAAGTTGCTTTAGTGTATAGCTACAAAAAGTTACTAATAATATTTAGAGATGAAAAATATCATGTTGTTGTAAAGCAAATAGAGTAAACATGATTGACAAACAAATTTTGTCTCTGAATTTCTATAATCTTTTTTAGGGATAAAAAAATTCAATAGTATGTTTCATTGCTAACACATAGATTTGGTGACGAAATTTCACCTTTGAATATTGTTGCAAATTACTTTATGAAGAACATATTCGCACAAATCTCTTTGAGACAATTTTTGTGACAAAAATTACTAAAACTATTATATGGAGTAATTATAAGACAATTTCTAAATTTCGTTGCTTATAGAAACATTTAGTGACAATTTTATTTATCCACATTGAAAATTCGTCACTAATTCTCCTTTTTCTTGTAGTGTTATTCCACCAGAGTTTGGGGCACCTGTTGGTGTCCAAAAGATTGTATCATTAGAAGTTATTCTTTAATCGACAAGAAAGTCATTTGAAAATGGGGCTGCCCAATAGCGAAACATATTCAGGAAGTTCCTGATGTCACGATCTTTTTTGGACACCAACAACACCCCATTATCTCAGTTAAGTTTAATTAGAGAATGTACGTATTTGCGAGTAAAACTAGTTATACCTGAAATTTTCTTTGTATATTTTAAGTATAAATATGTTGATCGGTACCATAACATTTTCCGTGGGTACAGTAGTATCCACTTTGAGCAAACAATTAAAATGATGACACAAACATTAACAATACTTTGTAATAACTTTGGTCTGAAGTTAGCACATGTGTCTGTGACGGTGAGGACTAAGGAAATCCGTCCTCATTTTTATAAGTGCATAAATTATTTGGTGTGAAATTTGTTATCTTGGGCTGATTGAAATATTCACGAGAAAAGGATTCGACTGCAAATTATCCATCAAAGTGAGGAAGTCGGTATGGTGGCGAAATACATTCCATAACCCATCCATTCCATTTGGCGCTGAAACTAATTTTGAAAAAGAATTACCATGACAAAGAATATAAATTTCTAGTCTATCATAAATTTCTCAAATCCAAGTTTAACAACCATGTAACTCATCTTTCCTTTTTTCTTCATAAAAGAATGCATGATTTCATGACATAGCATAATATTGTAAATAATAAAGTCTACTTGGAAAATGCCCTTACTTGAGAAGGAGAACAATTTTTATTTGGGTTATACCCTATTAGCGATATTTTGGCTATAATTTTGTAACGAATATTACAAAGACTAATAGCTCTAAAAAATGGTTTTATTGATTCTAGGTTTTCTAATTTAGGAATCGGCAGTGAAATCTTATTTAACAACAAGACTACATAAAATTGGACACTAAGAGTGGAGTGGCAAAACAACGGCGAGCAACAAAATTATTACAACGACTACGCAAAATTGGGAGTGGCAAAAGCAATTGGAGTGATGTGAGATGTTGGATACCTAAGAATCCAAAGAAAAACACAAAGGAAAATGAAAACTTATAAGGAAATTGAATAATTAACACCTTACCTACGGTGGCTAGTCGTAGTAGTTGTGTAAAGAATATGGTAGCTGTGTGGATGAAGTTCGCATCCCATTAAGATTCCTCCAACCACCACGAACTTTTGATATATCTGAATGTTGTAAATTTCCTTATCCTTGATCTACATTATAACTCATAAGGAGCTAAAACTAAGTAATACATTCCAAATAATTAAGTTCTCTGTAAGAGAATAAGATGGATATTTAGGGAGGCTTGATCTCATTATTTGTCTTGAATTATCAGAAAAGAGAGAGGAAATTAATTACAGGTTACATGGCCGGAATCGAAAGGGCTCACCAGTAATACAGTCATTAAAAGGCGAAACCATAAAATCTATTTAAGGCTGTCTAAGACTTTTCACCGGAAAAAATATTTTTAGTGGTCTTATAAGATTATATATACAAGGTTCGTGTATCAAACATACCCTTGCCATCGGTCTTTCTCCAAAGTGATCTCCTTTGTAAAACCCTACCAAAAAAAAAATCAACAAGAAAATACAATCCAACCAATATGAAAGGTAGAAGAATCTAAGGAAGCTCTTGAATAAAGAGGAAAATGTCAAGGCAGAGGGCGGCATGATTTGCTTATATAGAATCATATAGAGAAGGGTGCTGATGCATCATCTAACAATTTAATTAAAGTCCTCATAATCAACTAGAAGAATGAAATCATGATACAAATAAAATATTTATGATTAAGTTGTTTCCCTTTTTAAGATGGAGCAGACAGGAGACTTCATCCATTATTTTTGTTGGGATATTCTATGAAGAGAAGGAAACCAAAAATAGATCAAAGAGAACCAATGTTATATATATGCCTATAGATTTATAAACACAACTGCATATGCAAGCAATAATAAACTCACATTTGAAATAATAATGAACAACATTGCTATCCGCATGTTAAAGATGTGTCACCCCTTCCATATCACGTGCATGTTCTAACTAAATGGTTCATTAGTCTAGTGCCACACCCTTTTATTAGCTCATTAGCCATAGCTGCCGCAGAGAAGGCTATCTCGCGAACCCGCGCCAGCTACAAGATTCAAAAGGATATTATAGAGTTAGTGGAAGAGTTCCATACTTGATGGCTTAACACATATATAATTACCCGATTGTAAAGTCACATAAATTATCACACATTCTTTTTGTTAAAGGCATGATATTCATGTTAAATCCAAATCCTACAAACTTGAGTTTTTTGGAGAGTTGGTTGTTTTACGTGGTATCAAAATGTGGTGAAATGGTTTGTTTAACGTGGGTTTTTGTGATTGGCCAAAAGTTCTTTATGTCATCGTTGAGGTCCTATTTGCCTAGCCCGGTACATGCCATGTGATGTTTTCTACATTGCCGGGTTCATTAATTCGGTAAGTGGGATCAAGAATCGCTAGCACTAGGGATATCATGAAGCTGTCATCCGAATATGAAGGTTGTTAGCCTAAATTTTGTCCTTTTGGTTTAATTGTCCGTTGTTGCCTCACATCTCGGATGTTGACATCATTCTTTGGCAACCCTTTGGATGTTTGGCATTTATGTACATTCCATATGGTTTGGCAAGAGCTTATGGGTTCAAGCCACCTCTTTGCAATATCTGAATATTTGTTCATTTGTGTATTTGAAAGTCCATAATGGACTCAGTTTGCATTGGTTTGTTTATGTCTCCAAGGAGGCTGTTAAAGGCATAGTTTTTTAACCCTTTCTATGATGAATCCTGGTTTGTTAATCTCAAAATGTCTTATGCAATACCAAGGCATTAATTGCTTGTGCATTAATAGGGAAGGGAATATACAAGTACATTGAATCAATAAAAGGCGGCATCCAACCATTATTTTCCTTTCGCATTATTGGAAAGAACACACTTTCTTATATGCAATGCAAGCGATGGTAATGGCAATATATCAAAGAAAACAAATGGTACCTGAGAAATGGACGGTATGTGATCATGACAAATCTGATTAGTCGATAACCATTACGGATTTATGGTTTGTAACAATAGCAATGATGAAAAACATACATGAATACTTTGGAAGAACTAGAAAGCTTATTTCAGAATATTACTACGTGAGGAGGATGTGAGTGATACGAAACTTGTGTTAATTATCCGCAATAAATTCGATTAATCCTTAATATGAGTTAATTAGCTTCTTTGTATATTTACGCGATTCACCAACTTCATTAATGTGTACGGATATTAAAGGCCCGGTTCAAATGCCCAAGTTACAGCAGACAGGACTTGAAACACAAACCGAACACTAAAAGAGTACTTGGTTTGGTGAAAAGTAAAAAGAACTTGAGAGGATATATAATAGAAGTTCAGATAAAAGAGACATGCCCTAAAATGTCGGTAAGAATTCGATATATAAAGCCTATTCTTCCATAAAATACTGAAGAAAGCTATCATATATCAAGAGCATACTACTTGTTTCTATTTATTTATTTATTTGTGTCAATTTTTTTTTCACAACCTTACACTTGGGTTAGAGAGTTGAACCATTCAAAGCTGGCGATAGCTTATAGGGTTTCAAGTTCAAGAATCGATATGATATCACTTCTAGTGTATCTTTAGATCATTGTCATGCTTAACAGCATAAAAGAAGCATTGCTCCATACATATGCTATAATTGTCAAGATGCTTACAAGTCAGAACCACGAGCGATATATTCCTTGGCACATGTGGTAATTGCACGGAAAATAGGTTCTTCAATTCTATCCCGACTGAAAACCATAATGAAATTAGCAAAGAACAAATTTCATGTATTAATGAAATTTCATTCCTGAATTGCCAAAGTTAATAGTCACTATCCAGGCTCTGAAAGCTTAATTACAATAATCTTATGTAAAAATTATGGATGGTAAAACAAATTGGCTGAATGCTTATAAAGTGAAAGATAGCCAGGTCTTGAAGAGGTATTTATAATGAAGAGGGAATTAGATACCAAATCATATGCTCATCAACACCATCATTTTCATGAACACAACCAAGTCTTCCTCTTCTTGTTCCCAGAAGTCCATAGAATATTTCATTAGATTGAAGAAGGTATACTACATTTATAATCACAGGTTTAATGAAACTTTTGACAAGAGAATTTTCCTATTGAAAAGCATAACCGCATTCTACCGATTAATCATTTGAACTCATATGCTTAAAGTCCATTTTTGATGACTTAAAATTTGAAAACTTTTCTAGTATGATCATGAGAAAAAAAATCATTCAGTAAACTACAAAATAGTCTGAAAATTAGTATGTACGACATATCCATGCAATCTTTCTTATTGGTTTTATACTAAGTACATGAAAAGTTGAAGACTCATAGATAGTGCAATACATATAATCCACAAAATGAAACAACAAGGCACCCTCAAAGACCAAGAGGAAACAAAGCATTTAGCATGATAATCAAACCTAGTGATCGGCCTTTATTTTGGAAACTTAATCAATTAATAGCTGAACAATAAATAACTCGCCAATACATTTCGAGTCTTATACACAAAAATGTGCATGTAGTGTTCATAGACACGGATGCACAAATATGTTAGACAAGATATTGGTGACCATCAAATTAAACAGTGTGTCCATGACCAACCTCATCGTCCAGAACCTTTTGTTGCAAGATACATAATAATCTGAAAAGATAAAACAATAGTCGACAAAGGAGAGCATGAACAATTCACTGCTTATCCACATATTTAGAAAATTATATTGATAGATGACAAGATTAACTTACTATACTGTGTTTTAGCTATTTAATGTGGTGCATGTATATTTCCATCTCTATATATTTATTAGCAGCTTCTAAGACCTACTCTAGACCAAACTTCAATATTACATGAAATAAAGTGACAATTAATGAAACCCCAAATGATATAGAAACCCGCTGCAAAGGAAAATGATGTATCATGATTTGCTGTAATCCCTGCCAATCCCTCGCCATACTTGGAACTCGCTTTGTTCATTCTTCTACTAGTTTTAGTCAAGAATGTCTCTTCACATTTATCTTGTAACTATATGCTAAAAAGAAGTCGCTATTTTTGAGAAGTACCCGCTATTAGACGACATTTTGGCTTAATTTATACCACAAGAGCTCGAAGTTCAAAGGCAAGCCGATGAACAGAGCACTGGGGAGTCTAGGTTTACATGTATTGCTGCACGAAGCACCGCTAAGATGACACCGCAATGCATTAGTCCTGCTACATATACCAAATGTAAGCCAAAAGGAAGGAAAACTAATCCTAAGTATATTATGTTCAACTAAATATTAAGTCAAGCTCATTACTGAGATAACTGGCTAAATTGATCATTAAAGATGATACGTAAAAACCTAAAGATCGAAATTTTTCAACATAAACACTGTCGTTAGGTGATATCAATGCATATTAAATACTGTTCGATTTTGTAAGGTAAGACATGCTTCTATATATGTGCTTTTAAATGTCACCGCTTTTGTTGTTTCTTGAAAAATTCTATATTCTTATTGACATAGTTCTTTGCTTCTATAAAGTGGTAGAAAATAAGAAAACTAAAACATTAAAAAAAGTACATACAAAGCATACAAATTAACCCCAACTTTGAAATTACAGGTTGCAAGGTAAACAAGATAGATTCAATCTCAAACCTAATCACCTCCTTACCTTGGCATTATATGAGAATCGAACATCCAATCAACGAGGGTGGGAGGGGCTAAAGTTCTTAGTAATATCTCCGTTGTCAATTAAGTCATTGTCATGTCTTCATACACTTTCGTGATAATATTTACTCTCATAATAAGATTCTTATTCTCAATAAGCAAGACATCAAGCTTGGTGGAGAAAACCAACTAGCGCTTACAAATCAATCAAATATCTAAACTAAGATGCAAAAGTAAAATAAAATTAAAATCAGATCATGAATGGTGAACCGTGAGTGTGCATGTCAGATAACGACATACATCTGTGAGTATGTATTCACAAGACTGGAAGTACTAAACCTTAAATTTTGAAGTTTCATTATCACACTGCAGTGACCAACTTCTATTATTCTCACCACAAACCTTGAAGAAGTATCACTGTACCATATCTTCATTTTCTCTCTAAACTTTCTCGACAATTGAAACTTCCTGTAAAGAGAACATCTGAATTAGATGATTCAACATTGATCAAATTAAGTGTAGCTAACTGAGAAAAAGTATGTATATATAAATCTCTATTCCTATGTTTACATTAGGGCTTGGCGAAGATTCATGGGCACTTGAAGAAATCACACAGCTATAAATTGATCGAGTTCGGTTGGATGCTTTTTGTCTTCCTTTTCCTATTCCATAAGAAGATTACAATGCAAATTAACAACTTAAATTTCTTCTGTTGAAGGAAAAAATGATATCTTCCCATGACAATTATAATATACTCTTATACCCTAAATAATCGATTATCAGAATGTGCTAATGAATTTCGCCATAACATATTCAAATAATTTCTCCCACCGAATGGCAACAAGAATGAAAATGACAAAGAATCAAGTGTTGAAGTTTCAAGACTCATTAATAAACTAAAAACTAACACTTGGTATTCTTTTACTAACAATGAATAGAACTAAGGAACAAGGATACACAAGACTTCTTCCTTCTTCTTCTTCTTCCTTTCTTAGATCAGCCAGTAAATGCATTAATGTAAATCTCATCCGTATGCAGTCCTATAAATTAATGCTAATAATAGCATAAGTCATGCATCTAAATCTTTGAAGATCTATGTGAACCCTTAGATTTGGTAAAGTATCATGATGTGTTCTTTATCAAACCCTAATTCAACTACATGTATACTAATATACACGAATCAGAAAATTTCTCTAGAACAACATCTGCAAAATTAAACTGTCAGGGCATTATTGAAGGGTAGGCCAACTTTTCAAATTAATAGACTAAAAACTAACACTTGGTATTCTTTTACTAAAAATGAATATAACTAAGGAATAAGGACACACAAGACTTCTTTTTTTTTCTCGCTTCCTTGTGATCGATGTGCTAATGCGTTGCATTATCAGAATCTCATCTGTATGCAAATTCTATAAATTAATGCTAATAGTAACATAAGCTTCATCTAAATCTTTGAAGATCTATATGGAACCCTAAGATTTGTAAAGTATCATGATGTGTTCTTTATCAAACTCAAAGAGCTTGGTTTTATTATAGATCAAAAGCTTCTGATGCATAAGATTCAATTTTCAATTTCACTTTCAATTTTTTTTTTCGATCACCTTCCATAATTGGCTACAAATTTACCATCAGTAAAGCGATAGAAGTTTAAAAAAAAACATATTAGAGACATGCACAAAGGTACATTCTCCAAGTTCTCACCTTTCTTCTGTTTTTTAGTTTCTCCAACTCCAAAGATTCATTTTTCGTAAATTGAATCCAAAACCATGAATAAGATCCGCAAGCATCAAAGCAAAACAAATTCAATCAAAAAGAAGAAAATTATCATAGAAAAATGAAGAAAATGAAAGAAAGACATATAACCTGGTAAAAACCCTAGAAATTTTGACAAACTAAGATGAAGTATGTGCGGTTAAATGATTATTTATTGAGAAATCCAGGGTTTGATTTGTTTAGATATCCCAGCGTTTGACATTTATTGTGGCAATCTTTTGCAAATATATTTAACTAATTGAGATTGGAAAAACTGGATAGATTTGAGACAGCCAGGTAGATTTTGATATCTGGCACTCATTAGTTGACTAATGACATTAATGCTGCCATTGGCCTGACCCTTTTGTTTTCTAAATAATTTGAATACAGAAAAATTGCTATGATTAGAAACATAACAATTTTGGACAGAGATGAAACAACGGTACATGGCTTGAGAAATTCAAATTTATCAAGATTTTAACTACATGTGCAGACTGAAGCTTAAAAGTGATGCTCTCTAATGGAGTTCAAAAAACTGAGATGAATTTTTTGGTTTTTTTTTTTTTTTTTTTTTTTTTGTGGACGAATCTTAATCTTTGTGTCTCATTACAGCAAAAACTAAGAGGGAAGAAAAAAAAAGAAATGGTGAAAGTTAGCTTTACCCTTTTGAAGCTAATCATTTTTTAGTGCAGGAGGCAAACAGAAAATTAGGGAAAACTAATCTGTTAATAGGTTTTAGAAAGAATTAAAGTCTAACACACATGATTCTACGAACCTCTTAATTTAGACTCTTCCTTCTTGGCCAGAATGCAAGATTTTTCAGTTTGCAGAACGAGTTGTTCTTATATTTGAATATCTATCAGTTTATCCCCACATGTGCAGTAAATGTGCACACAATTGCCAGAAGACACACCAGTTTAAAAGCTTTTGTTTGTATCTTTTAATTCCTTTTGTTTTTGTGCTTTTCATATTGGAAATGAGGAAATGCTAACTACAATTGGATCAAAATAGAGGCATATTTTGCCTTTTGTCAGGAACACAGTGTGCGCTTATCCGTGATGACGAATCGCCACCCTAATCTTTTCATTAAGGCATTGTATATTGTTGGGGTTGCAACAAAGATGTATTTCACGATTAGTACGGAACTATTGATTAATTAGTGTGTGCTTAGGTAAATTGAAAAACAAATTTCATATATACTTCTAATTAATCCCTTGGGTGACATGGGCCATCACAACATCCATTAACTTGTCAACTAAAATGGAACTAAGCATAAATAAAATTGCTAGGTTGTGCAAGTACTCAGTGGGAAACATGAATAATAGCTAGCATCCCAAATGGGGGTGAGCATTTTTCCCCCTATTTCAAGTACCCACACTTCTTTCACGCCAAGATTGTGTCTCATGCCTTCTAGGAGGCTTTGTTAGGATGGAGCTCTTAAAAGTAAGAGATACATAGTATGATGAAGTTAGATGTTGCTTTTGCCTTATTAATTATCTTTTTTTTCACTAACACTAAGTTGAGCATTCGAACCTATATCACTTGTATTATACATTTTATGCACACATTTGGAGTTGTACAAAAGGTAAAAGACATGGATTTCTTGCAAGATTATAAAATCCAGTAAAGTCTATAATGCACCATCTCCTAATTGGAGGGAAGCCTTGTCTTAATCATTAGATAGCTAGGTTTCTATGACAAATACACAAATGCTGTATGGTCAGATAATGAATAGGACATAAAGTTATGAGATTGTCATGATTTATCAAGCTATAATGTTGCATACACTCTCAATCTTGATAAATATTTAATTTTTATTTAGATGATCAATTGGAGGCTCTAACCAATAGGTAAAACTCTAAATGGTCATATATTTCCAACAAATTGGATCTTGATATATAGATGTGCGTATTAATATGTATGTATTCTTAGTAGACACATGATAATATCTCATCAAAATGAGATGATGTGTCCTATTAGGTGATCTTATTGAATTACGTGTCTCAGGAGCTGCTGACATGGAGTTGAAGTTGTCAAAATCTGTTATGATTGATTTAGTCTTCTACTCTTTCTATTATGACAGTCTTCAACTATTTTCTAAGAGATTTTTGTTAAGTAATGTGCAAGAAATTCGTCGTATTTTTTTTTTTTTTGCTTGTTCTATTTTAGATTAGTTTACAACAACTATGATTTATCATCAATAAAATATATCCTTCAACATTTCAAAAAAAAAAAAAAAAAAAAAAAAGAAAACCTTTGTTTCTCACAAATCTTTCGAAAAGAAACTTTCAATATGGTATCAGAGCTTTTTCGTTCTTGAGATACTAGTGAGGTAGTGAGCCAAACCACTCCCTTTAAGTATTCACCATTTGCCTTATTCAAACACAAAAGCCTATAACCAACTCAAGATGAGTTCATAAGCTTCATCAAATGCAGTAGCACCTCCAATACTATTTGATGGAACGAATTATCAAGTATCGATTGTTCGAATGGAAGCCTACCTTAATGCAAATGATCAATGGGAAGATGTTGAAAATGAGTACGAAGTTCTTCCTTTGCCTGACAACCCGACTATGGCTCAAATAAAAAATCACAAGGAGATGAGGCAATGGAAATCAAGGGCAAAAGCTAGCTGGTTTGCGCTTATCAACAATTTTCACTTAATCATGACACTCAAGCATAAAAATGAAATCGAACTTTCTCAAGGCGTGACGCCCTAACTCTGAGATAGGTGTCAAGTGAGGGTCACTCTTTTTTTTTTTTTTTTTTTAACTTATAACCTTTTACATTTCAGATAATTCATATAATGTTAAACATTCTACTTGTATTATATTCTGTAGTAGCAGATTACAAATATATACAAGCTCCATATATGGAAGTGTTTAACATTTACAATATTTACATTGTTTACAAGCAAAATTCATATACAAAATAATTCCAAGGTCTTCCAAGGCACCTATTGATGTGTGGCCTGGTCCGATGTGGATTGTCCGGTCCTCCGCTTCTTCTGCATCTACACTTGACAACACCCGCGTTTTACGCTTAGTGCGGAATTAATACACATGGATGACCCTACTAAGGTCACCACACTCTCTATACAAATGCATATAACACATATAACAAGCATAAGATTTTATCATTTCTCATATATATACTTATGATAACCGCCCATTTCTTATCATCATCCATATACTTTTCATGTCATCTTGTATTTTACTTTGTTCTTGTAATCAGATAATTATCATCACATACAGTTGTTATGCTTCTCATATTCTCTCTTCCTTTTCATTTGCACATACCTTTCATTTTCTTTTTATGTTTTTGCGCCCGCATAAACCTTAGAAGCGGATACAAGAAACCATGAGGGCCCGAAGGCTTCTCGTGCTCACTCGTATGAAACAAAGGGTCCATGAGGGCCCGAAGGCGCTCAGAATATAACATACCCGAAGGTATCATCAATCGTACGAGACAGCGATCATCCATGAGGGCCCGAAGGCGTTGTAATACATTATACCCGAAGGTATCATCACCGGTATTTGCATGCTGACCATCCATGAGGGCCCGAGGCGCTGTGGTGACCCTTCGGGCCACCGTGATCCAAACGGATCTATCTCATCGACCTGGCAATGGAATATCGAATCCTGTATGTCGCAGACTTATTTTTCCCTAATAGGCTCCATCTATCCCTTTCTACCAGTTCTAAGCGCACAATCAATACGTGATTTTATGTTCAGATATATCTCATATTCCCGAATAATTATTGTCGTTCGGAAATCATATATGATATATATATAAAATCATTTATTCATATCTTTGCATTTTTCATATCTCATTACATGCATAAATAAATATGCTTACCATGTATGCTTACGAGCTATTTATGAATTCATAATAGGCATTTATAAAATGAATAACTATGGTACTTGTAGTGCCTACTGTTTTTCATGTTTTCTGGAGCTAATATGAGTTCCCATATTATCAAGCTATCTATTAATGGATTCTTGACTCAATGGGCTTTCCATTGAGTCCAAGAACACCCGAATCAAAGTTCAGACGAAGGAGATATGACCTTCCGAAGTTGGAGGTCACGTGTAGTTAACTCCTGCACTAGCCGACCTGAATCGACGAGCTGTTCCGACCAAAGAATCCTGGTGGTCTATCACCTCGGTCAGGCATATAATATTCTCCTCAGGCATAAGGAATGTATTCTCTTGACTCGATGGGCTTCCATAGAGTCCAAGAACACTAAATCGGAGTTCGGACGGCGAGATATGACCTTCCGGGTTGGAGGTCATATCGTGAGGCAAATCTGACGAGCTGACCTCGGATTGACGAGTTGACCTGAAGTGACGAGCTTCCATTCATCACCCTCGGTCAAACATCTAACATTCTCCTCAGGCATATGAACGTATTCTTTGACTCAATGGTCTTTCCATAGAGTCCAAGAACACCCAAATCGAGTCTGACTGAGTGGGTTATGACCTTCCAAGTTGAAGGTCATATCGTAGGGCAATCTGACGTATCACCCTGACAACTTGAGCGCCGACCGGGCTCGACGAAACATCTATCACCCCGGGTCAAACATCTAATATTCTCCTCAGGCATACGAACGCATTCTCGACTCAACGCTTCATAATCCAAAGGAACACCTGCAAATCGGAGTTCTGACGAGGAGTTATGACTTTCAAGTCGAGGTCATACGAGGGCAAATCTGGATTGAGTCGATTCGGATTGACGAGTCGAAGCCTACATGACGAGCTGAGCTCTACATGATGAGCTTTGCTGAGCTCTACATGACGAGCTCTACTGACCTCTACAGGATGAGGTCTGCTGACCTCTTCTGCATGAGGTCTGCTGACCTCTACTGCATGAGGTCTGCTGACCTCTGTTTGACGACCCTGGCGGGCCGACCCCTTCACCCATTTGACTGTTCGGTATAAAAAGCACCATAACTTGGCCCACAAGGGTCCGGAATTGAGAAATTCAAAGCCTAACATCAATCTCTTCACGGACGTGGCTACAATTTCTCAGAAGACTACTGCCACCCTCTTTACTTCTGACCCTAAAACCCATTCTATTTAAGGTACGTCAGTTGACCCGAACCTGGACGACTGACCCTACTCAGATTTAATGGAGCTGACTCCTAAGAAAGGACTCATAACTTGGTCTACAGAGGTCCAAATCGAGAAATTCAAAAAGCCTATCATCAAGTTAATTGATGTGGCTACAATTTGCTAAGCAGGACTCTCTGAATACCCTGTATTTACCCAAAAACCCATCCTAAGATCCGACACGCATATGATCGAAAATAGGAAATTTTCCGGGTCTCAACTTGTAACTGTAATCTTCTCAAAACACATATCTAGGAGTCTGTGCTCTTCCTCAACTCAACCCTACAAGAAATGAGTTTAGGAGTTCCCAAAACCCAAACCGTACACAAGATAGAGGGTTCTAAACCATGTATCCATACCCGAATTCCATACCTGTGATCTTCTTCTTCTTCTTCTTCTTCTTCTTCTTCTTCCTTTCTCTTCTCTTTCTCTTTCCAAGCACCAAATGATATTTATTTCTGCCTTATCCTTTTATTTCACTTTCCTACCAAAGGAGGAAACTTCTCCCTTCCTTTAAGTCACTGCTCTTCCACAATTTTCTATTCTTATTTCATTCTTAATATCTTTCTTTTATTACTCTTTGGTCCTTCAACTCTTCTACTATTTGCAAATCAATTTATGTTATTTTTACAATAGCCTTTAATCTTTCTATTATTTGTAATTTAACTTCTCGTATATTCCTACTTTGTTTTTATCTTTATTTTATTCCGGCAATAGATACTTTATTTCTTTATTATACCCAAAATGTTATAAAACTGTTAGGGTATAATTGGGGTGTTACGTAAGGTATGAAGGAATTAAACTATCAAAGGCATGTGTTCAGAATTTGATCAAAGAATTCGAGATGCAGAGAATGAAAGAATAAAACAATCAAGGATCACTTAATAGACTTCTTCACATCGTTAACAAAGTAAAGCTTTTGGTACTGATTTCTTATTCTAGAATAGTGCAAAAAATTTCAGAACAATTATTGAAAAGTCAGGCCCACAATGTCATCTCTAGAAAACTCAAAAGATGTGTCAAGTATCACCTTGGCAGAATTATTAGATTCATTACAAGCTCAGGAACTAAGGAGACTTATGTGGCAAGATGGATATGTGGAGGGCACATTTCAAGCTATATCCAAGAACAATATGTATAAGAAAAGCAACATCAATAGTAGCATCAACAATACTACCTTTCCACCATGTCCTTATCGCAAAAAAAAAAAAAAAAAAAAAAAAAACAATCATCCACAAAAAAGGTGCGTAGTGGAGACCTAAGATAAAATGTCACAAGAGTGACCAATTAATACACATGGAAAAATACGCAATCTCAACAAAGAGTAAGAGAAGCCAAGATCAAGATTAATAATCAAGATGAGCAATCAAGCAGCGCATCACGCCTTGCTACTAGTTGCTCTTAAAAAATTAGCTTATTGATAATGGCTGTGGCCGCTTGTCAGAGAGCTTGTACAATAGTCATTTCTAAATTTAGAATTGGAAATGGAGCATATCTTGAAGTAAAAGGCAAAGAAACAGTGGCGATCGAAGGTCTCATAGTTTTGAAATTAATTTTTAATGCCTTATATGTTCCAGAAATTAAACAAAACCTTTTGAGTGTTGGTCAGTTGTTGGAAAATGGATACATGGTGCTATTTGAGGATAATAATTCCTTGATTATTGATGCACAAGACAGAAAAGTGTTTAAAGTCCAAATTAAAGATAAAATCTTTACCTTGAACATGTTGGAAGATGAGCAGGCTGCAGTACACAAAGAAAACAGCAACATGATGCTTTGGCATTGGAGATTGAGGCACTTTCATCATAAGGCTCTACTCTTTATGAAGAAGAAAAAATCTTTAAGGCTGTGAGGGCCTTTGCTTGATTTTGAAGACGT
The DNA here is from genome assembly GCA_016808115.1 of Tetrastigma voinierianum. Classification (NCBI taxonomy): domain Eukaryota; kingdom Viridiplantae; phylum Streptophyta; class Magnoliopsida; order Vitales; family Vitaceae; genus Tetrastigma; species Tetrastigma voinierianum. The sequence continues at coordinate 1,917,483 of JAEQBH010000503.1, forward strand.
AGCTCCTACTTATACAATTTGGCCGGTACTGGAAGATGAAAAGGCTTCATTTTCCACAAAATAAGGCTGGGAGGGCTACACAAAAACTGGCAAAGTAATACACACGTGACATTGAGGACCTCATAAAACTCCATCATCAATGAAAGTAAGTTTTACATTGCTTTACTGGATGATCACACTGTAATGTGTCGATTTATTTCATGAAAGTTAAATTGAGGTTGCCGATATCTTCTACAAGTTTAAAGGTTGGGTGGAAAATCAATGTAGGTGCAAAATGCAAGTGATCAAATTTGATAATGGAACTCAATATACTTTTTTGAAAAATTTTAACAAGTTTGTGAGAGCGTGTATCGAACACCGTCCACAGCACCTTATACCCCTAAACAAATGGATGGTCGAGAAAAAATCAAACACCTACGAAGATGACAAGGTGTTTGTTGTATGACAAAGCACTACCAAAGAAACTTTAAGCTAAGGCTGCAAACACAACAGCTTTTTCTAATCGAATAGATTGCATGAAAGTGGCTATAAAACCAGCGCTTCAAAATTAAAAAAATTTATCAGTTTTGCTTCTCTTATATTCATCGTGCCAAGCAGACAACTGGATAAGAAAGCAAAACCTAGTATCGTCATCGGCTACAATTCCGTTTCAAAAGCTTATAGAATTTATCTTGCACATGACAACAAAGTAACTATTAGTAGAGATGTTCAATTCTTTGAGTCATATAGTTGGAACTGGGAAAATGATTTGAAGCTTGAGTTAAAAAATGAAGATATTTATGACAAACCTATTAGAGGAACCAGAGAAGTCTTTGATAACTATGACAGGTGCAATGTTGTTATAATAGAGCTTGTAGGATATGAAGAAGTAGAAACAAATAAAAGATGGGTGGCTGCAATTAAGAGGGGATTTGAAATGATTGAAAAAAAATCAAACTTGGATGCTAGTGGATATACCTACACACAAAAAACATTAGGAGTAGCTGGTCTATAAACCAAACTCAATCCTGATGGTTCTATAAATAAACAAAAGGCTAAGCTGGTTGTTAAATGATATGAACAAATGTTTGGAGTGGCTTTCTCTATGACTTTTGCTCTAGTAACTAGATTGGACACCATAAGAATGTTGTTAGCTCTTATTGCTCAAAAAGGTTGGAATATACATCAGATGGATTTCAAATCCGCTTTCTTGAATGGACACTTGGAGGAAGAAAATTTTGTAGCCTAAAGGTTTTGTTGTTCAAGGAAATGAGGAGAAAGTATATTTGCTGAAAAAATCCTTGTATAGTTTAAAGCAAGCACCAAGGGCTTGGTACAATAGGATTGATGTACATTTGATGGGCTTGGGCTTTGCAAAAAGTCTAAATGAATTTACTCTCTATCTCATTAAGATTGGTGATGAAATACTAGAGTATTTCTATATGTCAATGATTTTCTTGTGACAGGAAGTAGTATGGAGCAAATTGATACTTTTAAAAGAAATATGAAGGATGCTTTGAAATGACTGATCTTAGAAGATGACATTCTTCCTCGTCAAAGTTTAACAAAAGAAGAATGATATCCTTATATGCCCGCAAAGATGCATGCCTCTGTGAGATTCAAAAAATTTAACATGGAAGGGTGCAAGCCAATTTCAACCCAATGAATCAAAAGGAGAAGCTTTGCAAGGAAGATGGAGTTGAAAAGGTATATGAAAGGCTATACAAGTGCCTAATAGGTTGCCTTATGTATTTGACTTCAACCAGGACAGATATTAAGCATGGTGTGAGTTTGCTATCAAGATATATGCACAAAGAACCTTATATAAATCTTCTTTGACCAAGCTCATTTTGACTTAAGCTATTTAAATCCGCAAAGAAGCTTATATAAATATTTTTTGAGGGATTAGAGCTTGAAAGCTTAGTTTTATAAAGTTGTACAAAGATGATCTCGATCACCTTTGAAGAAAGATAAAAGCTCACCCTTCTTTTTTATCAATCATTTGTGGAAAGAGATATTAGGTCGAAGAACATGAGTAGACAAGCTTTATTATATTTTTTAGTCTTGAAATCTTCTTCAATATCTGCATTTGATAGAAATTATATTGAAATATTAAAATCGTAAGTATCCAACTAATTTATCCTTTAGATCAATATTTTTCTAATGGTATTTATACATTTCCACTCTACTTTAGTTTTAGTAGTTTAGGTTTTCACTACATTTTTTCCACTTTTGAGTGGTATATATATATATATATATATATATATATATATATATATATATATATATTTTTAAAGCATGCATTTAATGTGATCCAAGGCCATGAAATGGAACAAATAAAATTCCCATCAACATTTCCTACATAATTATTTTCTCAAAATGGGTACAAGACATCACAAACTAAAGGAAAGTGTTACCAATCTCATCATGCCTAACTCAAATGATAGAGCATTCATTGATTGATTGAAGAATGTTGTTGATGATACCAAACTAAGAATTCGATTTCTACTCTAATTTCTAGAAATATTTGATATTAATCAATGTTTTGATTCCATCTTTAGGTGACTTTCTCTCCACAATTTCATTTCAATGATTTACTCTTGTGATTAATTTCTTTTGCTAACATATTTATTTGTTTTTAGACTTTCTTCTAGTATTTTCTTTCCTTCAATACCACAACTGTAATGACCCGTACCAAATAATACAAGTTTGTAACACGTCAATTGCCGACTATTAGGGTTTGACTCGGGATTTGACTAGGCTCACTCAACGCTTAGTATGTGGACCAAAGTTTACTTTTTCAAGGATGCATAGTTTTGGGTTGATCTACACATCATTTCGTGCCTTTGGCGATACGAGTTCATAGACTGTCGGGAATCGCCAAACCGTACTTACTTGATAGAAAGTTACGACTGGGAGTCAAACCGCCAGTTGTTTTAGTAGTCATTCAAGTCGCCTTCTCGTTGTTTTACCTGAAAGCGACCCTAAGCCCTATATATATGTAGCTTTGTGTGCCAAAGGAAATCCTAGCCCCAAACACTCATTTTGAGCTCCAAAAACCCTAGAAAAACTCCCCAAAACCCGCGTGGAGCACCAAACCGGGTCCTCACCCATTTTCGCTATCTGCTTCAACCGTGGAGGCGATCTCGCCACCCACCTGAAATCAACACGCGCACCGGCCAAGGAGGAGGAGGACGCCGGTGACGCTAGCCACGGCAAATTTCTACTACCGCCGGACGCGCCTGGATCGAGCCGGCGAAGGCGACGGCGGCCGCAAACTTGGGTCGCAGGATTTTTGTGTTTTCCGGCCATCTCAGGCGACCGATACCTTCTTCTTTCCACCATTTTGGACCTCTCGAACTCATTTCGTGGTCCTTTAGCATAATCCTCAACGCTTGAAAGATACGACAAAACAAAGTCAGCCACTGTCGATCGAAGTTTTTCGCCACCACATCAACCTGGACCAAGGTAATGGTACTTCCGTGTTCCTCGCTCCTTGGGCTTTCCTGATATATGGTTTAAATTTTGGACGTCGCTTGGTTAGTTTTCCATTTTTAGGGTTGTTTCTTGCAATTACCGAGAATTTTGACTAAAACAGAGTACCAATTGGTCAAGTTTTGGCAAAATTGAAGTTGGATTAGTGAAATTGATGTTTTTATGAATTATTTGACGGTTCACTCGTGAAATTAGCTCCCTCGGGTGAAAAGCCCCACTTTGGGGTACCGGCCTATAGGGCACACTGTAATCGACTTGCCTGAGACCACTCTTGGATGGTTTCATGTTCTAAAAGTTATTCTAAAGCCTTCGGGCATCCCAATGTTGTTGGTTCAGTTATCGAGCCTAAGCCAGGTTTTATTTATATTACGTGCACTCACGTTTCTGCCGGAGATCGATCCCGCAGGGAGCAGACTAAGCGTCTATACCTGGAGTGGTTTATATGTTTTTAAATGATTTAGGTATTATGTTGATATATCTATTGTGATTAAATATTTTATATATATACCGTTTTAATTAAAATGGTCAAGTTGCATGCAAATGTGATTATCGGTCTCATATAAAACAAGTTATCATTTCTCCATGTGAATTTTGTCAACATTTTAACTGCTGGTTGTACTGGAGTTCGTGGATGAGTACGTGGTATTTGAATATTTTGGGTAATGTGGATTGAGGTTGTAACCACCTTGAAAAAACTATTGTTTTAAAAAAATGGACTAGGATTTCAGGGAATGACTCGATAATTTGCATTGCTGGAAAGTACATGTGAGTAAGGGAACGATTTTTATTAGTCGCCACGTGACGCCGTGTTCACCGAGGTTTATTAGGTGCCACGTGACGGGCCGTGGTTTACCCGAGGTTTAGGGTGCCACGGATGCTTACCCGGAGGTTTATTAGTTGCCACGTGGATGGCCGTTACCCGGTTTATTAGTTGCCACGTGACGGTCGTAACCACAGTTTATTAGCTGCCACAGGTCGTGAGGTCGGGCTTACCGACGGTTTATGATGGGTACGTGGTATGGTACGCTGTTGATTTCTGAATATGGTATAACTATTTTAATACTTATGGTTATGGTGCATTTCATGGTTACTTTATTACATGGTGGGCTAAGGCATGCTTTGCGATTGGCTTTATGTTGTGCGCGTCTGTATTATAGCTTTCTTAACATTGTGTCGCTAAATTGCTGAAAGCATGATTTACATATGTCGGACTCGGGGGTAAAGTTGGTTTTGTGAAATGTTTCTAAACAGGGAACTTTAAAAGAGTGGATGTGAGGTTTTGAGAGGAGAATCTTTGCAACAAAAGAATGTTATTTTACTAAACTATGCCACTCACTCGAGATTTATTATCTCACATTATTGCTTTAAATTGCCCCTAGGTCCGCATACCAAGGCTTATTTCGCGCCGGCATTCGACAATCATTCCACACACCAAGAAGACACTATCGCATCTATCTGTTTTGCTTTTGCTATATTGGACTTATTCATCTCTACTTGTACCTCTAAATTCACAAATACTCTTAGAATGCTCTGATATTTGTATCAAACTTTTATGGGTCCTTATGGGCCTTTTATATATAATTGGGATATTAAATTAAAGCATGTGTTTACTTCCCTCCTTAAAGTGGAGTTCCACCGTATCTTCCCTGTGATCAGACAAGGGGACTTCACTAAAGTGACCACCCGGAAACCCGGGAGGGTATCCTGCCTGGCCCCGTCAACAACTTAGCTCACCAATTTCTTCTCAATCTCTAGATCTCAAAGTCTATTATCTTTAATTCCCTTTTCAAATCAAAGTAATATGCCCTTGTACTTTAATTATGAAATTACCCCAAGGGATTTATCGATGTAGATTCTCTTCTTAGGTGAATTCTAGACGAGGAAAGGGTAATATTTTTTAACATTGTTGCTTTTTTAGCCCTTAGACTTCTTTTGTATACTAAAGTCTATCTTCAAGAGAAAGTCACGATGAGAGTTGTTTATCATTATGATAAGTGTCCAATGGAAGAGCAATGATGTATGCAACTAAGGCATCGTAATGGATTGGTAGACTTGAACCTTGTTCCTACATGACCCGATCGATCAAGCACTCGCCATTCATTATTCAAATCTCTAACAACATGAAAAAACCAAAAGCTCTACCCCCTCTCCATCATCTAAGCACAGCACCCTTATGTCCCTTCAGGTCACAATCAAAGCCTCAAAATCACCAGCCCAAAGGCCTTCCATCTTCTGCCCGGTTTTGAAGATCAAGGCTCACACAGAGGAACCACACCAATCCATCCGAACTTGATGGTTAAACTCTACTATAGACAATATTGTAGGGGAGGTCCTGTAGAACTTGATGGTTTTTTTTTTTTGATAGGCAAGGGCAAAAAAATCATTAGACACAAGAGAGAGCCACCTGGATCCCAAAAGTACATTGGGAATGTAACTCCCGTTATAACAAAAGTAAATGATACACCTGACACGCTCTTATAGACGCCGAAAGTGTAACTCCAACTAGGCTAAGATGCCCTATCCAAATTCCTTTGCTTTTGAAATATTGCTTCTTAAGTCGAAAGAGAGACACCTATCAAAGTTACTTAAAATAAAAACAAAGGTCATTCCACATTAAATCGTACAAAAACAGGTAATATCATTCACAACTTCCTATTTTAAATATGAAACCAAACCGGACTAATTCAGTAAAAGGTCCAGGGCACTTGCAAATGAAATAGTCAAATAGAGGTAGAACTACCTTCTGAAAATCAATTCCTATGTAGACAATATGAGAGTTCGAGAGTTGCCTTATCTTTTCATCAATCGTCTTCAATGTATTAATAACAAGACAAATAGCATATTAGTACAAAAATCTTTATGATCATTGAATATAAAGTACAAATATGATTAGTCCAAAAAATTTTATGATCATTGAACATAAAGTACAAATATGATACATAGATAGCTGCTTGTGACAAGTGATAAGAATGATATGGATATGTAATTTGCATAAATCTGCGTGATGATAGTGTTTATAAGAATGATACATAGATAAGCAGCCTTTGATAGTGTTGATATTTCAATTCATAGGATGAAACTTCTTCTTGTAATTTCGGGTCTTGGCTAATATGTAAATTGCATAGGCCTAATTCGTTGGTTGATTTTTACTTACGGCTGTAAATGAGAGCTCTGGGTGGGTTTTTTTCTGCTTATCTTCCTCTTTCTTTTGTATCTCCTTGTGTGGACCCCTCTCTCAGATATCCTCGTATATTGAGGTCTCCGTAATCGGGTACTCTTTTTTCTCGATGGCATATATTCTCCAGGCTTTACTTATCCAAAAAAAAAAAAAATAGAATGATATGGAATAGGAACGTAAATAGAAAGTTGTTCGGCAACATTAGGAGTATGAAGGAGGAAGTTATGTAGCTGGTGACGGTCTAAAACAAACAGATACATATTTGAAAGATAATTGAACTGTTGAGGCTAAGGAACAGTTTATCCTAATGACCAAGCACAGGATTACCATAGAAAAAGGCATAAACATAAATAATGCAAAATAATCCAAGAAGAACGGAAAGTACCATCTATCATACAGAAATTTCTAACTAAACTCTACTTTTGCATCCTTGAGTATTTCATTATATCATGTCATGGAAGCTTTTCTGCTTCCTTTGGCAAATATTTTTCTGCTTCCTTTGGCAAATATGATTCAGAATGATCATCAACAGAGATTATGTTACAATTTTAATTGGACTTAGGCTAAAAGTTAAAATTACAACAGCGAATCGGGTAAAAATATAAGTCATTTTTAAAAGTGAGCGATGAATGCAAATGAGGGATTTTCTATTTGATGCTCTATCCAGATAGTACTTGTTGTTCTAAATTGAGAATGGCCATATTGATCAGGTGTCCACCCATCGTCCTTTGTTATAAAATTTACACAACCTTCATATCAGTATCCAAAGACAGGAACTTAACACATGATTTTCTAAATGGTGTAAAAGAAAAAAAGAAAAAAGATTCAAAGTAGCATCGAAGCTAATAAGACACCACCACAGCATATAACACACTAAGAGGAGTTTTTTCCTTCTAGGAACACACTAAGAGGAGTTTGTATAGACCAAAAATCATAGTTCCGGATAAGAACAAGGCTACGACCATCATGATAAAAACATGTCCCCTTCATTGACAACAAACAATGTACTTTATAAAATGTATTCCGAATTACATGCTCAACTTTAAAGAACACGGATTTCTATTAGGCTATATCTAAGAAAATGTCCACCTAGTTCACTGGATATTAGGAACTAAAGAATTGCAAAAACACAGGAGGTCACTGTAAATAAAAGTGTGGGAAAAAAAGAAAGTTTGGCTTAAGAATCTGTGAGTAAAGACAGGTCTTAGAAAGTAGAAACTTACTCAAGCTAGGAATGTCCTCAACTCTTTGATGATCCTCTAGGAACACCAACTTCATTCGACAAATAATCCTACTAGAACTCGACATGAAACATACATCTTAATACAGTCAAAACATACATGAAAAAACACTATGATAAAAGCATGCACCATAATGATGCACTTGTTCAAGTAAGTATGCACTCCACTAACATCTAGTCCACACGATACGCTTAGGGATCAGTCAATATCTTAAATCTGTATATAAATTAAAGAATACATTGATGACACTTTGGGGGACTTAAAACTCTAGACGGGCCGCCTAAGCTTAGTCTATGGAAGACACCCTCGCTTTCTCAGACGTGCTCAAGACTTTCCCGTCTGGATAGTCCCGCTTGGTCTTAATACGACAAGTGGGCCTGGGCCATTTCACAATGCAGGCCAAGCAGGCCTTCAGCTCGTCGAGTACCGGGTCTAAAGATTATGGTACTCACAAAGACTCCGAACCTCTACCTTGTCCGACATAACATGACGAAACGACATCATTTTGATGCTACAACTACAATTAAAATGAAAGTTGGGGATATAAAAACAAAATTATGAAAATTGCTATATTTAAAAAACAAGCTTTTTTGTTCAGGATTTAAATGCAATAGTCGTAAAAGTTCAGGATTTTAATACTAATTTTCCCAAAAAATAATGTTATTTTATGAAATCTTAAAAATTGATCCTAGTGATGCAATGAATGAATGCTTTCATCTCTAATGCAATGAAATATTGTTTTCTCCTCTCGTGTGTTGGAGTTGGAGGAGGGTCCCCCCATCTATGTATCAGTGTGTCCTTTTCTTTATTCTATCCTAATTCTCGCTTCTTCTTCCTCGATTTTTCCTCGGGTCTTATCTCCGTCTATCGGGTATCGAGGAGCCCCTTCCGTTACTCAGACCGTGACATTCGCCTCGAGCAAAGTAGGCACCTCGCTCTTTCTTTAATCTACACTTTATTTTTATTTATTCATATTTATTTATTTATTTTTATGCCTATTCCATTTTTTTTAACAAATTGTTCCCTATTCATAATATGGATGTTGCTAATCCTTGGATCAAGTTCTTGCATTTTTTGTGACTGATTCCCCTGGAATACAAGTGGTCATTAAGGCTTCGTTTGGAACCCGAAAATTACTAAGGACAAAAAATAGAAAGGAAAAGTGGAAGGAAAGAGAAGTTGGAGGAAACTAAAAAAATAGGTTTTGATGGTGCTTTTTCTATCGATACTAGGCTGGATCTTGCTGGAGTCGTTGGGCCGTTCGTCGAGCCGGATCGATATGCAACCTGTACAGAAAGGGTGGTCCGGAAGGGGGTGTGTCGGCCACCTCTCCGATGCCTAAGTCAATTTCTTTCTTACGAAAAGGAAAGAGATCAACTGTAGATGGTTTTGTGATTGCGTCCCTTTCTTCGGTGGAATTTCTCGATATTTATCATGGGTGATCACGATGACTTTCCTTGTTAGACGACGATATGGCATCTTCCCAATTGGGTAGGGAATCTTCTCTTCCTTATCGCTAACTGAAAATTAGAGAATAATTAGGAAGCCGTAATTGTGGGGGATTCTTCTTCCCTTAATAGATATCGGATCATGAAGATGGAGTGCTTTCCTTTCTTACATCACAATTGGTGGACAGCAGATTATCCCCATCACCTGTCCGGCCCACCGGGCTTAGTCTTACCCCTGGGCTCTCACCTTAGGAGTAACTAAGACGTCATCATGGGCCGAGCTCTCACTTTCTGTCTTATTGGTCTGGCCATAGGGATAATATTTAGTTCATGAGAGGCCACCGTCGGGTTAATCTCAACCATATCTGAGTGGATCCAGGCAAATACATCTATGTTATTCAACAACATGAGTTGTAACTGCTCCCTTTCTTCATTGGATAGAAGATAATTGACGTAAGTGAACTTTTCCGACCTGTCCAACGTTTATTTTTCCAAGGGACCCACAGCTAGTGGATCCTTATCTTCCTCCCTGATCGAGGCGGCAAATTGTGATTGATACGCAGGGGTTTGATCTTCTAAGGGGGAACTTTCAAAGCTTTTCTCCCCTCTCTGTTCTCGTACATATAGTTGATAACACTATCGTGCGTCCAACTGACTGCTTAAAAGGTCAACCTGCCCAATGTTAGTCAAACAGTTGACCGGATAGTGTAGGTTGAAGGGATAGCTTTCATTATGTGTAGCCAGGCTCGCCTCATTATGGCGTTGTAAGGTTCCAAGTCTTCTAATTATCGAGAACAGAACTTCATCGAGCAACTGTACCCGCTTACAAGGAGCGCGACATCTCTTAGAGTTATGGTAGTTACACCATTAAAACCAAAGAGAATTCACCCAACTGAGTTCACCACACCTAAGGAAAGCTTCATCTACTTGAACGCCGGTAGTTGCAACAAGTCCGCCACATTGCCAGGATCTACCAGTACCCTATGCACATCAAAATCGTTAATACAGAGGGTGAGCACTAGTGCATCATAGTGGGGCACAATAATCCTATTAGGTTTACCAGAGGGAAAGGATACGGGCCATCTATCAGTTCGCTTATGTCTCCGCTTCCTGTGATAGAATTTACCCCGGGGCCTAACTATGGTAGCTCTCAAGAGCTTCTTCCTCATTGGCGCTTCACTTATATCACATCGACATGCCGCCATTATATAGTTTATGGTCAGTTCTGATTCCGACTGCCTATCGCTCCGATTGTGATTTTGTCCTCAACTGGCATTGATTCCACCCCGTGGTCAAGTTCTCTGATATACCACTAGAGGTGTCCCGCTTTGATCAGCTTTTCCACCAATAACTTTAGGCTTTAGCACCTATTAATTTCTTGCCCTTGATCTCTATGATAATCGCACCGCAAGGATTTGTTTCTTTGGAAGGGATCCATCTGGATTGGTGTAGGCCATTTAAACTCTGGCAAGTCGCGAATGATGGGCACAAATTTCATATAGACGCTGAGGGGGTGAATCATGAGCTCTCTCTTTTTCTCGTGGATCGATCACGTGATTGCTTTCGGTCTTTGCTCTAACCTTCCTTAGATCCGAAAGGCTTCTTCCCAAGTGCCTTATTTCCTTCAAGCAATGGGCTCAGAATCATGATAGTCTGGGTTGCTGCACGGATATTGTCCTCCAACATTGAGTACCTATCAACCCGCCTGTATAATCCTTCCATTATCATTGGCGGGCCTAAGGATAGTGATTGGAAGAAAGGCAGATGGCCTAAGCTCTCCCAAAGTTCTTGTGAGGACTACATCCATTCTATACAACTCTATCTACAGGACGGCTTGCCTGAACCTCCTTGTGAAGTCTCGAATACACTCTTCATCTTGCTTGAGAATAGCCTGTAAGGAGCTGATGCTCCTCTTTTGTCTTACCGAATAAAGATACTGCGATACGAATGTTGCCCATAGTTCATTGATCGAGTTTATTAAGCTATGCAGGAGCTTGTGGAACCAGGTTAACGTAGGCTCCCGCAAACTAGCCGGGAACACTTTACATAACAGACGGTCATTACCGGCATTTAGTATCATCACTTGATTATAATGGAGCATGTGGTCTTAATGGTCAGTAGTACCATCAAACATGGCAAAAGCAGGTATGACAAACCCGCGAGTGGCTCATAGTCAAGAATGTGTTGTCCTAGGGGCGAAGAAAGCATGTCGTCAGATCCCCAAACTAACGTTGTTGGTGGCATGTAGAATGTCAGCCCTGTATCAAAGGCAAGATGTACAAACAGCATTGGTGGCATCTTAATTGTGCATCGACGGCTTCCAAAATTCGAATTGGTTTATTCTACCTCCCGCCCGCTCCCTCTACTCCCGTGGATGCGCCCACTAATAAAGATCATCGGCTAAAGGGAGACGCAAAGGCCTCTACACGCATTCTCCGCTCATGGTCTCGAGCATTCTTTGCCAGTGAGAGACTTAAAGATAGAGAACTGCCTGAGGATAACTCATCGTCTGCTGGGGTATCGACATCATCAGGGATAATGGGCTCCTTTCCCCTATTACGAGCGATTGGATACACAGCTCAACCACTATCTCGTAGATCTTTTCTAAGATCATGGTTTTTTTCTATCTGGGCCCGCAATTGGTCATTCTCTCACTGCAAGAACTCAGCGTGACCTTATAACTCCTTCATCTGTCTTGCTTGCTCCTCTTGTTTCCTTTCCATATCCTAGCGTCAATGGAGGAATTGGTCCTCTAGCAATTGGATCATCGAATTGGTTGACATCGCGTACGCCTCGTACGACCAGCGGAAGGGAGAATCGACAGAGTTCCAAATTTGAAGAAGGGCTACTTAGACAATCAAGCAGTTAAGCTCCATGTACTGTGAAGAGATTCTCTCGTTCGATTCTACGCATCTACTTTCACCGAAGGGACCTTGATTATCAGAACATCTAGGCATCAACAACGCAACATAAACTTGCAAAAAAGGTGATCCGGCGGCGGTGTGTCGGTCACCTCTCCGATGGTTAAGTTAGCAAGAGAAGGAAAATAAGAAGCATAGAGTTGTAGCACAATTCGGATGCTCTTACCTCGTGGGAGATCTTCCCGCTTTATAGGGCATGGTTCATTAATCTTCCCTTAATTTTAGGAATAAAATCTCTTAATTTTAGGGATAAAATCTCTTCCTTCCTATTAAGGATTAACTTTCCGAGAAATAAGGAATTTGGAAATTAGGAAATCCGATGATGAATATCTCTTTTGCCGTATTTTTCGCTTTCATGTACTTATTCATAATAGACTTCCCATATGCGGTGGAATGGCCAGCTAGGGGACTTAAAACTCTAGACAGGCCGCCTTGTAGCCTATGGGAAGACACCCTGGCTTTCTAAAACGGGCTTCAAGACTTTTCCATCTTGATAGTCATGTTTGGATAGTCCCGCCTGGTCTTAATACGACAAGTGGCTTCGGGCCGCTTTTGGCCAATGCAGGCCAAGTGAGCCTGGGGTCACCGAGTACGGCCCAAAGATTATGGTACTCACAAAGACTTTGAACTCTACTCATCTCGATGTAGCACGAGATTTACCGACATCATTCTCGATGCTTCAACTAAGCAATTAAAAGGAAAGTCAGATATAAAACAAAATGATAAAAATTGATATATTTAAAAAACAAACTTTTTGTTCAGGATTTAAATGCAAAAGTCATAAAAGTTAAGGATTTTAATACTAATTTTCCCAAAAAATAATGTTATTTTTTTAAATCTTAAAAATTTATCCTAGTGATGCAATGAATGAATGCTTTCATCTCTAATGCAATGAAATATTGTTTTCTCTTCTCGTGTGTTGGAGTTAGAGGAGGGTCCCCCATCTATGTATCAGTGTGTCCTTTTCTTTATTCTATCCTAATTTATGCTCTTCTTCGTATTTTTGCATTTTTTTCCTCGTTGTGTCTCTATCTACTGAATCGGAGTGTCTCTCCCATTACTGGGCAGACGTATTAGTTTGCCTGAGCAAGTAGGCACCTTCTCTTTCCTTATTCTACACTTGATTTTTATTTATTTATTTATTTTTATGCCTGTTCCATTTTTTTTACAAATTGTTCCATATTCATGATACTGATGTTGCTAATCCTTGGATCAAGTTCTGGCATTTTTTGTGACTGATTCCCCTGGAATACAAATGGTCATTAAGGCTTCGTTTGGACCTCGGAAATTACTAAGGACAAAAAATAGAGAGGAAAAGTGGAAGGAAAGAGAAGTTGGAGGAAACTAAAAAAATAGGTTTAAACTTGTTGAGAAGCATGATATTCATTAAATCGAATCCTAGAAGCTCTAGTAATTTTTGAAGCAGTTGGTCGTTTAAAATGTATCAGAGCTTGGTTTGGCTGGAGGTCAGTTCGAGACCTCTCTTTGCAATTTATTTCCCATTTGTTGATTTGGAAGTCCATGGAAGACTTTGCTTGGTTTGTTTGACGCTCCACATGCGGGTATGGGGCCGCACATGAGGGAGGGTGTTGAGAAGCATGATATTCACATTAAATCCAAATGCTAGAAGTTTGAGCTTTTAGGAGAGTTGGTCATTTAACAAACTTAATAAATTAATTCCATATGTTTTTTTCAAAATCATTTTATTTGTTTCCCTATAATATATACAAGGATTGAGAAATTTAAAATATAAAATCATGAAGAATTTTTGATTATATTTGATTTTCATTATATTTTCCATCGTGGAACCAAACATGGTAAAAATTATTTCTTAGGGCTCCATTTGGAACCCGGAAAGTACACTAGGGAAAGGAAAAAAAATACAGCGAAAAACTATTTTCTCATGTTTGGTTTCACCGTGGAAATATAAAAGAAAATTAAATATAATCAAAATCTTCAAAATTGTATATATTTTTAAATTTCCTAGTATTTTAATATAATAGAGACAAACAAATAAAATGAGTTTGAATAAACATATAAAATTAATTTATAAAGTTAAAACTTATTTCTCTTATTTTGCTCCTCTCTATTTTTTCTCCTTAGTACCTTATAAGTTCCAAACAAAGTCTTAAAATATTTTTTCTCCTAAACTTGCGAATTTTACTCCTATTTATTTTAATATAAAAAATAAAATTATAGTTGCTAATTACGGCTTTAGTACAAAAAATGAAACCGTCGTTGCCAACTACGATCTGGTAGAGACTCTTGAATGTGATGTCAGTCTGGTTATGTTATAAGTTATCACATGGACAGTTATGTCATTAGAAATAAAAAAGTACAATGTTTGAATGTAAATTGTTTAATCATTTTGAGGAAAAAACTCAAACAAATGTCATATGTAGCCTGGCTTTTATAACTAATTTTAAAATAAATTAAATTGTGGTTTTAGAAAACTTTTCTGAGTTATGGTTCGAAATAGGTTTGCTTTTGGAAAAAGATACTGTTTGTAGCCTTCTCTATAAACTTATGTCAAATCTATTTCTCTTCATGCCACCTAAAATGATATATAGGAGAGAGGGTGAGAATGTGATATAAAAATTCATCGTTAAAATCAGAAGGCTAATTATACTTATTTCTATATTAAAACCGTAGTTTGCCAACCACGCTTTATTTTTATATTGTCAGAATGATAACTATGGTTTCTCCATTTTTTTATATTCAAGCCATTGATGACTATGGTTTTAATACAAAAAAATGAAACTGTAGTTGTCATCTACGGTTTTAGTATGAAAAATGAAATCGCAATTGACAACTGCAATTTTAATTAGTGACATTCGAGGTGACATGAAAGGGTTAGAGTTGAAAAAAATTGTAAAGAAGGCTAAATTTTTTATTTTTTTTTAAAGCAAGCCTATTTTAAACCATAACTCAAACTTTTCAGTAAGTTATTGAAAAACGTGCCTTTTGAATCTGTGAACTATTTTCAAGAATATTTTTCAAAAACAAACGCTGAGGTCGGGCTTTCTTCAGATGTTTTTTTTTTTTTTGAAGAGAAAATAATTTCATTGCTTCAAATTAATGATACATCAATAGATACATATAATCAAAATTTAAAAATCATAGAAAATAAAACAATATTATGTTAATAGTATAATGAATCTACTTCAAAGCCTACACAATTGATATATAGTCAAGATTTGATATTACTATTATAATCAGGAATACTTATGACTCCAGCTCGCTAAGATATTGACAACCATTGATTTGATTTCTTGTCTAGAATCGTATATAATTTGCTCATCTGAATCATCCAAACACAAATAAATGCCACAACAATGAAAACTAAAACGTCGACACAACTACTTGTCGCATCAAGACAATGACAACTACACGTGCACTATGGTGATGATAACCACATGCGCACCAAGGCAACGACTAAATCACGAAAAAATAAATGAAAACCCTTGTCCATCAAGGCTTTATTCCTAGATGTTAAAATTATTTCTATAGAGGCTATTCTCATTTATCCCTACTATTAACTGTCTCGAAGTTATCAATTTGTACAGAAATTTTGAAAGGCCATGGGTCTATCTACTCTTCAAAATTACTGTGCTCAGGTTAGACTCCTCAAAAGTATTAGGGAAATAAAAGTATTAAGGAAAATGATTTTCCCAAATTTGACAAATTTGATTTCACACTTAAAATATAAAATACACCAAATTTTCTCAAAATTTTACATATTTTTAAATTTCTTAATCCTTTATATGATAGAAAAACAAATAAAATGAGTTCGAATAAACATATAGAAATAATTTATCAAATTTAAATCTATTTTTTTATTTTCTCAAAATTTTTCTTCTTTTACTATTCTATACTCTAGTAAGAAAAGCTCTTAATATAACTAGGAAATCATGGTGAAACTTTATGCATAAGGAAGGACCTAGTCTTCAATCGAGTACAAAGCCATGAGAAATTTTGGGTTTGCTTGAGCGATCGTTTTGAAAACCGTTTCTTGTTCTCAAAAACAAGGAAAATAAGAAAAATGGGCAAAACATTATTGTTACCTTGATCGTTTGATCTTCAGGGCATCAATAAAGTGACGTGAACCTGCAAAAAAAGGGGTTAAGCGGCAGCGTGCCAGCCACCTCTCCGATGATTAAGTCAACAAAATGATGGAGAAGATGAAGAATAAAGTTTGTGTAGTTACAATTGCCTCCCTTTCCCTCGTGGGGAGTTTCTATTTTATCCTTGGATTTCTCCTTGATTCTTGGAAAGATAATCTTGTGATTTTGGCAATAGAATCTTTCTTTCCTTATCAAAGACCAATTCTCCTTGATTTTTGGAGCGATAATATCACGAACTTAGTGATAAAATTTGTTTTTCCTTATCAAAGACCAATTCCCCCATGTTAAGGATTAATGTTTTGAGACGTACTAGATTGGGATATTGAGAGATACGTGGATAACATCCCGGCTTCGCGTAGACGTACCGATTAGGGACTTCGAACTCATTTAAAACGTGTGACTTTCCGTCTCGATTAGTTCCCGTATGATTTTGATGTAACAGGCTATTTGGGCTGTATTAGGTATAGGCCCATGCAGGTGCAAGGCCTATTGAGTAGTGGGTCTTCGGTCGAAAAGCCATGGTACTCACAAACATGTTTGATTTCCAGTTTCTTTGTTTTTTTATTATTTTTTGAAAAACACAAAAAACACTAAATTTAAAGAACAAAGAAGAGTTTCAGAGAACACCTTTTTGGTATTCTTTGTGTTTTCAAAAATAGTTCTCAATAACTAGAGCCAAATAGGCCTTTGTAATTCTTGATATATTGAGAATTTACTTGAGTGGTTTACAAAATATATAGACCTTATGATAATAGATAAGCTAGAGCACCTATAGTCTATATATATGGTAACTAATAAATGAGAATGAGACTGAGACTTCTCACACCGAGGGATAGAGACTAAAAAAGAGATATCATGATTACTCGAGTCTTGAGAGAGTTATATAGGGCTTGCTTATTTACTGTTTTTGAAAATTGTTTTATGTTCTCAAAAACATGGAGAACAAGAGAAATAGAGAAATCATGTTTGGTTTCCGGATTGTTTTTTTTTAATGTTTTTTTTTCTTCTGAAAAACATAAAAAAAAAAAAGAAAAAGAAAAAACACACACACACAAAAACACTAAATTTAAAGAACAAAGAAGATCTTTCAGGAAAAACATTTTTTGTGTTCTTTATGTTTTCAAAATCTGTTATCAAATAGGCCTATAGAGTCTTGTAACTAACTTTGATAAGTATTTTTCTATGTAGATGACTCTTCAATATGCTCCCTCAAGTGAGAAAATGAGGGGATTAAACAACAACAAGCTTACTTTTGTCAAGATAGAATTTAGACAATGTCTAGTTCCTTGGTAATTAATAACCTAATTGTCTCTCATATAATGCACATCAATCACAATTTGCTTTGTTATTGAGTGGAACACTAGGCCATGGAGGCAAGTTGTTCTTTTTTGGTGAAAGAATACTATGGAAGGATCTTACAAACACGATTGAAAAGAGAACCACAATAATTTTCAAAACTAATATTTTTTACATCTTTAGGGAAATTTGACCATCAAACATATGAATCTAAAATACTAATTCATTTTTTGGCTAGACAATCGACAGTTCTATTTGCTTAACTAATATTTATGACATCTTTACTTTAAATGTGCTATTTAACTCCTGTATTATTCCACTGTAGCTCGGGGCACCTGTTGGTGTCCAAAAGATTGTATCATTAGAAGTTGTTTGCTGTCCAACAAAAGTCGAACCGGTCGGGAGCGCCCAATAGAAACCGAACATACCTGCCAGATGTCCTGATCCTTGGACACCAACACCCATTTATCTCAATTCCAAGTTTAATTAGAGAATGTACATGTTGCAACCAAACTAGTTATACCTCTAAAATTTTCTTTGTTTATTTTAAGTATACATATATTTGATCGGTACCATAACATTTTCCAGCAGGTACAATGATATACATGAAGCAAGAAACAGTAAAATGACACAACATTAACAATACTGTAATAACTTTGGTCACAAATTTAGAACATATGCATAAACAACAAATGGTGACTATAGGAACTGGGCCCTCCTATTTTTAAGTGCATAAATTATTTAAATTTCTAACGAAATTTGTTATCTTGAGGCCTCGATTGAAATATTCCCTGAGAAAAATATCTGCTCTCGCAAATTATCCATCAAAGTGAGAAGTCAGTGTAATTTGTGTAAATATATATATATATATATATATATGAGGAATTAATTAAAACTTGCTCTTATCAAGCACATTTATAATATACAAGATGAGGTGTTGTACGTGGCGAAGCGCTAAGTAAACATTCTTCATATCCGCAAGAAACATCTCCAATGTGATATAAGACGCTTTACTCTACTCTTGTTGTTATCGCCTTTAAATCTCAAGATAGAAATTATATCTATTAAGGCATCACAAGTATTGGATATGCATATTTAACCAAATCTTACAAGCTCGAACTTTTTGGGAAGTGATGGTTCAATATGATATTAAAATTTGGTTGGATGAGAGGCACGATTTCAAGCCACTTCTTTGCAATTTGCATGTTTGTTTACCATTTGCATTGTTATGAAGCGCAAAAGCTTTGATGCATGAGAATATGAATTCAACAACACAAAGATAAAGAAATCAACATAAAGATGCAATGAGAGTTTGGTCAATTATGCCTATATCCACGGATGAGAGATAATATTTCCACTATTCTTGAAAACATGAACAAGATTTGAGTATCAAAGTATTACGACGATTAGGAAAAATCACAAATCACAAAACCCTAGGATGCCCACAATACCGAGAAAACACCTAAAAAAAAATCTTATTCCCTAAAACCCTTATATCTATGCACACACCGAATCTCTCTCATGACTTTTCCCCTCGTGACCCATAATATTTATAGGGATAATCCTAAAATATTTCCTTATTCTATAAGGAAACCTAATATTACAATAACTGCATTCTTACTGATTAATCATTACATAGTTGGCACAGACGCCTTCATGCACCTCTCTAAGTACTTAGTCGGGCATCTCTTTACTATGCACTGTTGGTGAGGTGCGTAAAACCCCTTTATAAAGGGTCCCAAAAGATTTAATCTAGCCGACTGGGCTTTTAGTTTAGATGCCTCCTTCGGATCTCTTGGCAATGTCCCGTTTAACAAGTAGTCCCAGATGGGGTCCATCCAGCTCAGTGCAGTCATCACTAGGAAAATTTCCTCGTTGTTGATGTTTATTGAGGGGTCTAAGAGGTGCTTGACTTGTATCCGCCTATCCAGGTCTTCTTGAGACGCCGTTGCTAACTTTGCCAGGGCATCTACTTGTGAATTTTCTACTCTTGACGATAAAATCTGGAACCCGCATTTAATTTTTTGAGCAAATTAATGACCTTTTCGAGATAAAGGATCATTTTTCACCCTCACTCAGGTGCATCTTTCTATCTCTGCTTCACTCAATTAACCGTGGATCAAGTACATACTTAGTTGATCTACCTCCATGGAGTAGGCAAGGTTAAGCCCGGCAATCACAGCTTCATATTTGGCTTCATTATTGGAGGCCTGGAACCCGAATCTGAGTGCATATTCCACGCTCTAACCCATCCGGAGGTCGAATCAACCTCAGACCGCTCTCTCGAGCATCAAGCACCGATTCACTGACAACCTCCGATGGGGAGGTTGGACGCTGAGCTTTTAGTGGTCCCTGTGAGGCTCACGAGGTGAATTGCATGATGAAACGCCAAAACTTAACCTTAATCGTTTCGCTTCAGACCTAATATCAACTCACTCAACTCTATGGCCCATTTTACCAGTCTTCCTGAGGTTTCTGGTTTATGCAATATTTGCTTCATTGGGTGTTATGTCGGAATCTCGATGGTGTGAGCTTGGAAGTATGGTCGAAGTCTTCTGGCGGTGGTCACCAATGCTAGAACTAGCTTCTCCATCTTCTGGACACCTTTACCGTCCTCTCAAAGCTCCTACTGCAGTAATGCACTGCCTTCGCGCTCTATCTCGCTCTCTAACCAGGGCGGCACTAGTCGAGAAATCGAAAACGGCTAAGTAGAGTGTAAGGAGTTCCCCCTTGGAGGGGCTTACCAGAATAGGGGGGGAGCTTAAGTAGGCTTAGCATCAAGCGAATGCTCTTCACAGCGGCATCCTGCTGGAAGGCCTTTTCAGAACTGAAGAAGTGGCTAACACTTGTCACTTGATCTAGACACAAAGCGACTTAAGATAGCTATATTCTCCCAAATAAGAATCGAATTCTCTTTAGTGTTTGAGAGTTATCATACGTCTGTTAACCCACTTTCATCTTGTCCGATTTGCCTCTCATTCCACAATACCAATTATAAAACCCAAAAACTTCCCTGCAGAGACTCCAAAATCACACTCGCTGGGTTTAACTTCATCTCGTAGTCCCCGCACCCGCACTGACCAACTAGGGTGGTCAATATGGAGCTCGGCCTTAACTGTCTTCACCAGCATGTCGTCTATGTATACCTCCATAAATGCTCTAATTTGCTTCTGGAACATTCTGTTCACCAACCTTTCGATAGTATCTCAAATTAGTTTCTTCAACCTAAAAAGGCATCACCCTCGATAACAAAGACATTCCCGTCCTGGCCACGAATGAGGTATTTTCTTGGTCGTTGGGGTCCATTCTGATATGATTATAACCCGAGAAAGCGTCCATGAAGCTGAGGAGCTTGTGGCCAACCGTGGCGTCCACTATGAGGTAGATTCGGGGTAGGGGAAAGCTATCTTTCGGGCAAGCCCGGTTAACATCGGTAAAGTCAATGCAGAGTCGCCATTTTCCATTTACCTTCTTGACGAGAACCACATTAGCCAACCGCCGATAATCTACTTCTCTGGCTAGATTCGCTTAGAGGGAGTTTGCCGACCTCTTCGTTGATCGCCTTCGCCTTTCTAAAAAATTCTTCTTTCCCATTCGATGTGTTTGATGTAGGCAACATTCAGCTTGTGGGTGATAACTGCTGGGTCAATTCCTCCCATGTCCTCTTGCTTCCAAGCGAATACTTCCACATTTTGCTTTAAGAAGCGGATGAGGAGGTCTTTGACGTCCTTGGCTAATTTGGCTCCAAGTGGTGAGGTATTCTCGCCGGGTCGCTGTCAGGACGAACTCAAACTTCTTCGGTGCGCATAGCCTGGTGTTTAATTCATCTCCTCATGTCTGAGCTCATCCATGGATCGCCAACCGGTCGTTTACCGACGTCAAGTAGCACTCCCTGGCTACCCGCTAGTCTCCTCAAACCATTCTAACTCCATTCTCCGTAGGGAATTCGACAACCACAAGGATGTGTGCGACGGCCTGCGGCATTGAGAGAAGGCCCGCCAAGAACATGTTGTATGTCGACGGGCATCCACTATGATGAATTTATCGCCAAGTGTGGCTCGATTACGGGGTTCGCAGTACTAGCCGTATCGACCTGTGGGTAGTATCTTTCTCTCCCGAGAACTTGTTAGCTGGCGCTCACTAGCTTCGCCTTCTCCCTTCCGATGCCCATTTTCTCAAACGACATGCAAAGATGATGCCTACAAGCCCCGCTGTCAATCGTGACCCCGCGGAACTATTTTGTTAGCCATGACAACCTTATTACCAAATGGTCATCGCCGGGACGGTACCTTCCATGTCGAGTTCGGAAGGTATGGTGGTATCCAACCGAGCTGACACCCGCCAAGACTTCCATTGTCTCCCCAGATCTAATGCTACGTAAGTGAGCCTCCCGATGGAATGGTGATTCTCCACCGCCTAAAATCCTCGAAAATCACATCGATCTCCCTAGGGGGTTTCCCGATACCTGAGTCACCGGGTCGACGAAAGTGTGGAGGAGGTGCCCGGTCTCGACCTGGAGCCAGGTAACGCACGAGATGTCCATGTCGACAGAATTTGGTTTCTTCAACTAATATATTATATGTTCATCCCATGATCCCCATGGAACTTCGTAAGATTTGATTATGTCTCTTTTTGCTGGGTCCGTCCTCATCTGAGACGGCCACCTTAAAAACTTCTCATGTTATACCTCTTATAGGACTTGAGACACCGAGGCCATCAAGGGGGTGAACTGCTAAGGTGGGTACCACGGCTGCAGCTCGGGCTAGGGTGGACCCAAGCAGTCTCTGACTTTACCTCTTCTCTTTGGAGATCGACCGCTTTCCGTTCTACCATGGGGATCTGTCTCGGTCTCTTCGTCTTCTGGGGCTTCGATCCCCTTTTTTCTCGTCCTTGCTTTTCTTATTTTGCGCGGGAGAGCTTCCCCACTTAGACATAAGGGCCTCCTCGCCTTTGATGTATTTTCATGGCAAGCACCCCATTATGCTTGCTCGAGGGTTCTTCGAGATGGAGAACATTAAGCCTGAATGTAATGCCTAGCCCAAATTTATAAAGGCGAAGGTGTTTCGCTCTCGTGAATGTGGCATTGCATTTCAGCGGGCTGTCAGGCTCCCGTGGGCGCTGCACTTGTCTGGTGAGTTTTGCCAACTCCCTTAGAAGACGATGATTGACGACGGAGCCCCATCCGCTAGCGGCGCAGCGGCTTCAAGAGCATCTCCCGTCATCACGCCAACATCATCTCGTTTGGTCTTGCGCCCTGGGCCGACGTGACTCGCGAGGTTTCGTAGCCGCACCATCACTACCAAGAAGTTACATTTTCGCGAAAATACCGGGTCCCACAAACGATGCCAACCGATGGTGCTTATCGAGCATCGGGTCGAGCTTCACTGGAGTCGCTAGGCCGCTTATCGGGCCGAATTTATATGCAATTGATATATGAAGGGCATCCAATGCAAATGGCCACCTCTCTAATGCCTAAGTCAGTTTCTTTCTTACGAAAGGGAAAGAGATCAACTGTAGATGGTTTTGTGATTGCATCCCTTTCTTCGGTGGAATTGCTCAGTATTTATCATGGGTGATTACAATGACTTTCCTTGTTAGGACACGACAGCTGTGCCAGCCTTCCTTAATTGGGTAGGGAATCTTCTTCCCATCGCTAAAATGAATATTAGAGATAATTAGGGAGCCAGAACTCGGGGACTCTTCTTCCCTTAATGAGTAGATACTTGATCGTGAAGACGGAGTGCTTTTCCTCTCATCACAACTAAATGACAGCTTGGACATCCTCACACCAGTCCAGCCCACCCAGCTTAGTCTCACCCCGGCTCACGCCTAGGAGCACCCAAGACGCCATCAGGTTTAGCTCTCACCGCCGGGCTTACTTCCAAGCTCGCCCCTGCTCACCCTTAAGCCTGCTTTGGTGTCATCTCTCGGGTCTCATGCTTCTGTGCCCATATGCATGTTTTTTAGGTTTACTCCAGTTTAAACTTCATGCTTGAGAAGCATGATATTCATATTAAATCCAAATCTTAGCTCCGCCAGAAAGTTAATCTGCTTAAAATGTATTAGAGTCGGTTCGGGCCGGATGTCTACTGAAGACCCTCTTGCAATTTTTATTTCCCATTTGTTGATTCTGAAGTCCATGGAGGACTTCGCTGGTTTGTTCGACGCCCACATGCGAAAGGGAAGCCACACGTGAGGGAGGTGTAGAGGTCTTTAACAAACTTAATAAATTAATTCCATATGTTTTTTTCAAAACTATTTATTTGTTTCATATTATATAAATTTTTGAGAAATTTAAAAATATGTAAAATCTTGAAGAATTTTGATTATATTTGATTTTCTTTTTATATTTTCCCAATCGTGGAACCAAACATGAGAAAATCATTTCTTAGGTTCAACATTTGGAACCCTGATAAATTAGGAAAGTGGGAAAAAATACTAAAAAATTTATTTTCTCATGTTTCGTTTCACCCTTAAAAATATAAGAAAATTAAATATAATCAAAATCTTCAAAATTGTATATACTTTTAAATTTTCTAAAAGATTTTTTATATAATAGAGACAAATAAATAAAATGAGTTTGAATAAACAAATAGAATTAATTTATAAAGTTAAAACTTATTTCTCTTATTTTGCTCCAAATTTTCTTTTCTTCCACTGTTCCTCTCTATTTTTTCTCCTTAGTACCTTACAAGTTCCAAACAGAGTCTTAGCATTTTTTTTCCTTTCCCTATTACTTTCTGAGTTCCAAAAGTACCCTAAACTTGCGACTTTTACTCCCATTTATTTTAATATAAAAAATAAAATTGTAGTTGCCAATTACGACTTTATTACAAAAAATAAAACCGTAGTTGCCAACTACGGTCTGGTAGAGACTCTTGAATGTGATATCAGTCTGGTTATGTTATAAGTTATAACATGCACAGTTATGTCATTAGAAATAAAAAAGGACAATGTTTGAGTGTAAATTGTTTAATCATTTTGAGGAAAAAACTCAAACAAATGTCATATGTAGCCTGGCTTTTATAACTAATTTTAAAATAAATTAAATTGTGGTTTTAGAAAACTTTTCTGAAGAAGGTTCGAAATAGGTTTGCTTTTGGAAAAAGATACTGTTGTTAGCCTTCTATAAACTATGCCACCTATTTCATGCCACCTAAAATGATATATAGTGAGAGAGGGTGAGAATAGGATATAAAATTCATTTATAAAATCAGAAGGCACCATTACAATTTCTATTTGTTGTACTGGAACTGAATACAACCACATCTAGCTTTACATTGAAGCCAGAATGATTAACTATGGTTTCATTTTTTATATTCAAGCCATTGATGACAATGGTTTTAATACAAAAAAAATGAAACTGTAGTTGTCATCTATGGTTTTAGTATAAAAAAATGAAATCGCAATTGAAAAAAATTGTAAAGAAGGCTAAATTTTTATATTTTTAAACAAGCCTATTTTAAACTCATAACTCAAACTTTCTAGTTATTAAAACGTGCTCTTTGAATTTGTGAACTATTTTCAAGAATATATTTCAAAAACAAAAGTCGGAGGTTGGCTTCTTAGATGTTTTTTTTTTTTTTTTGAAGAGAAAATAATTTACCGCTTTCCAAATTAATAATACATCAATAGATACATATAATCAAAATTGTTAAAAATCATAGAAAATAAAACAATATTATGTTTAATAGTATAATGAATCAGCTCAAAGCCTACACAATTGATAGTCGAGTATACACATTTGATATTACTATTATGACTGTAATATTTTAAGCACTATACCATGCAAGATATCACAACCATCGATTTGATTTCTTGTCTATAATCGTATGTACTCGGCTTCGCCCTCGAATCATCCAAACACAAATAAATGCCACAACAATGAAAACTAAAACGGCGACACAACTACTTGTTGCATCAAGACAACATTTAACCACACGCGGCACTAAAGTTTCTAATAATAACCATGCACAAGGCAACGATCAAATCACGGAAAATAAATGAAACCAACCACTGCGCGCTCCTGGGATGTTAAAAATTTATTTCGAAGTAGAGATATTCCTCTATTTTATCTCCTTTAATGTTAACTGTTCTGGTTAATTAATTTTGTGCATGAAATTTTGAAAAGCGCCGTTTGTCTACTCTTCAAAATTGTTAGACTCAAAAAGTATTAGGGAATAAAAAAAGTATTAAGGAAAATGATTTTCAAATTGACAAATTTGATTTCACTTAAAATATAAAATATAATCAAATTTTTCTCAAAATTTTACATTTTTTAAATTTCTTATCCTTATATGATAGAAAAAATAAATAAATGAGTTCAATAAACATATAGGAAATAATTTATCAAATTTAAATCTATTTTTTATATTTTCCTCAAAATTCTTCTTCTTTACTATTCTATACTTAGTAAGGTGTAATTCTAATATAACTAGGAAATCATGGGAGAACTTATACATGAAGGACCTAGTCTTCTCTCTAATCGAGTACAAAGCCTTGAGAAATTTTGGGCCAGCTTTTGTTTACTATTTGAAAACCGTTGCTCTCAAAAAACAAGGAAAACAAGAAAAATGGGGAAAGCATTGTTGTTACCTTGATCCTCTGATCTTCAGGGCATCAATAGAGCGACGTGAACCTACAAAAAAAGGGGTCCGGCGGTGGTGTGCCAACCGCCTCTTCGATGATTAAGTCAGCAAAATGATGGAAAAGATGAAGAATAAAGTTTGTGCAGTTACAAGTGCCTCCCTTTCCCTCGTGGGGAGTTTCTATTTTATCCTCGATTTCACTTGATTCTTGGAAAGATTATCTTGTGATTTCGGCAATAGAATCCCTCTTTCTTTATCAATGACCAATCCTCCTTGATTTTTGGAGAGATAATATCACGAACTTAGTGATAAAATTTGTTTTTCCTTATCAAAGACCAATTCTCCTTGGTAAGGATTAATGTTTTGAGACATACTAGGATTAAGATATTGAGCATCAAAGATAAACATCCCTGTATTTATGTGCAGGATCAGCTTGATTAGGATTCCCTGACTTCGCACAGATGTAGGACATTCCCATCTGATTAGTTCCCATATGATTTTGATGTAACATGCTATTTTGGGCCGTATTCAGGTTTGAATCAGGTAATGGGCCAATACAAAAATGGGCTTATCGAGTAGTGGGTCTGTATCTAAAAGCCACGGTACTCACAAACATGTTTGATTTCCGCTTTCTTTGTTTTTTTAAAAGAAAACACAAAAACAAATTTAAGTAACAAAGAAGAGTTTCAGAGAACACCTTGGTATTCTTGGTGTTTTCAAAATAGTTCTCACTAACATGAGCCAACAGCCTTTGTACCCTCATGAGAATTTACTTGAGTGGGTTACAAAATATTTAGACCTTATGATAATAGATAAGCTAGAGCACCTATAGTCTATATATATGGTAACTAATAAATGAGAATGAGACTGAGACTTCTCACAATTGAGGGATAGAGACTTAAAAAGAGATATCATAGAGATTACTCAGTCTTCGTGAGTTATATGTGGCTTCATTTAGTTATCGCTTTTTTGAAAACTGTTTTATGTTCTCAAAAACATGGAGAACAAGAGAAATAGAGAAATCATGTTTGGTTTCTAGATTTTTTTTTTGAAGTTTTGAAGTTTGAATTTTGAAGTTTCATTATCATAGCCTGTGACCAATCCTATTATTCTCTCATCAGAAAACATTTTGAAGACATATCTACCTGCCATATCTTCATTTTCTCTCTTAACTTTCTCGACAATTGAAACTTCCTGTAAAGAGAAGATCCGAATTAGATGATTCAACATCGAATGTAACCAGCGTAGCTAATCGAGAAATAGTATGTATATATAAATCTCATTCCCGTGTTTACATCGCACTCGACGAAGATCTAGATTCATGGGCACTTGAAGAAACCACAGCGCCTATAAATTGATCGAGTCTCATTGATGTTTTCGCCTTCCTTTTCCTGCTCCATAAAGATTGGCAATGCAAATTAACAACTAAATTTTTCTGGCTTAAGGAAAAATGATATCTTCCCATGACATTATAATATACTCTTATACCCTAAATAATTCGATTTGGTTGAGAATGTGCTAATGAATTTCAGTTTCATAACATATTCAAATAATTTATCTACTGAATGGCAACAAGAACGAAAAATGACAAAAAGAATCAAGTGTTGAAGCTTTCTATACTCATTAATAGAGACTAAAAACTAACACTTGGTATTCTTTTACTAACAATGAATAGAACTAAGGAACAAGGATACACAAGACTTCTTCCTCTTCTTCTTCTTCTTCTTCTTCCTTTTCTTAGATCAGTTGTGCAAATGCGTTGCATTATCAGAAACTCATCTCAGAGGCAAATTCTATAAATTAATGCTAATACTAGATAAGTCATGCATCTAAATCTTTGAAGATCTATGTAAACCCTAAGATTTGGTAAAGTATCATGATGTGTTCTTTATCAAACTCTAATTCAACAACATGTATACTAATATACAGGAATCAGAAAACTTCTCTAGAACAACATCTGCAAAATTAAACTGTCAAGGCATTATTGAAGGGTAGGCCAACTTTTCAAATTAATAGACTAAAAACTAACACTTGGTATTCTTTTTCTAACAATGAATAGAACTAAGGAATATGACACACAAGACTTCTTTTTTTTTTTCTTCTTCTTCCTTTTTTTTAGATCAGATGTGCTAATGCAAAGGTATTACTCGTGAATCTCTATCCGGGAGGCAAATTCTATAAATTAATGCTAATAGCAACATAAGTCATGCATCTAAATCTTTGAAGATCTATATGAACCCTAAGATTTGGTAAAGTATCATGATGTGTTCTTTATGAAACTCAAAGAGCTTGGTTTTATTATAGATCAAAAGCTTCTGATGCATAAGATTCAATTTTCAATTTCACTTGCAATTTTTTTTTTCGATCACCTTCCATAATTGGAAGGCAAATTTACCATCGCAAATCGATAAGTTTAAAAAAAAAAAAAAACATATTGACATGCACAAGGTACATTCTCCAAGTTCTCACCTTTCTACTGCTTTTAGTTTCTCCAACTCCAAAGATTCATTTTTCTGCAATTGAACCTAAAACCCTAAATAAGATCCGCAAGCATCAAAACAAACAAATTCAATCAAAAATAAGAAAATTATCATGTAAAAATGAAGAAAATGAAAGAAAGACATAACCCGGTAAAACAACCCTAGAAATTTTGACAACCAAGATGAAGTATGTGCTGAAGCAAATGATTATTTATTGAGAAACTGCAAGCTCGACGGTTTCAGATATCCCAGCGTCGACATTTATCAGCACTCAAATATATTTAACTAATTGAGATTGGAAAAACTGGATAAATTTTAGACAGCCAGGTAGATTTTGATATCTGGCACTCATTTGTTGACTAATATTATTAATGCGCTATCGGGCTCCCGACCCTTTGCTTTCTAAATAATTTGAATACGAAAATTTCTATGATTAGAAACATAAATACCTTGACAGAGATGAAACAATCTAAGACATGGCTTGAGAAATTCAAATTTATCAAGATTTTAACTACATAAAAGTGGACTAAGCTTAAAAGTGATGCTCTTTTAATGGAGTTCAAAACTAAGATGAATTTTTAGTTTTTTTTTTTTTTCGTGGAAGAATCTTAATCTTTTTGTGTCTCATTACAACAAAAACTATGAGGCTTAAAAAAAAAGAAATGGTGAAAGTTACACTTTTTGAAGCAAATCTCATTTTTATGAGGGAAAGAGAAAAATTAAAGAAAACTAATATGTTATTAGCTCTTTAGAAAGAATTAAAGTCTAACACACATGATTCTAAGAACCTCTTAATTTAGACTCTTCCTTCTTGGCCAGAATGCAAGATTTTTCAATTGATAGATATCACAAAAGATCATTTCATTTTCAATCAAGTAATGAGCTGCTCTTATATTTGAATATTCATCCACTTATCCCAGACAAAAGTAAGATATGTGCACACAATAATAAATCGAGAAGACACAATTTAGGCTTAAAGCTTTGTTCAGATCTTTAATTCCTTTGTTTTTGTGCTTTCATATTGAAATGAGGAAATGCTAACTACAATTGGATCAAAATAGAGGGATATTTTGCCTTTGAACCGGTGAATATACAAGTGAAAATGTTACAGATGATGAATATCAAATTTAATACCGTTGTCAAGGCATTGTATATTGTTAAAGCCCAGCAATGCATAGAACTTCACCGATTAGTAATGTGGAACTATTGATTAATTAGTGTGCTTAGGTAAATTGAAAAAAATTTCATATATACTTAATTAATCCCTCGTGACATGGGTCATCACAACATCCATTAACTTGTCAACTAAAATGGTACCACAGTAAAATGGTTAGGTCGTGTGGGCATCAGCTTCAAGAACATGAACATAGCGTCCATCCAAAATGGGGTGAGCATTTTCCCTATTTCATGTGTACCCATTAATTTTCACGTCAAGATTGTGTCTCATGCCTTCTAGAGGCTTTGTTAGATGGAGCTCTTAAAAGTAAGAGATATAATACATGATGAAGTTAGATGTTGCTTTTGCCTTATTAATTATCTTTTCTGTATTCAATTTTTCAACACTAAGTTGGAGCATTCGAACCTATATAACTTGTATTATACATTTTATAATGCAGACATTTGTTGCAATAAAAAAAGGTAAAAGACATGGGTTTCTTGCAAGATTATAAAATCCAGTAAAGTCTATAATGCACCATCTCCTAATTGGAGGGAAGCCTTGTCTTAATCATTATATAGCCAGGTTTCTTTGACAAATATATTAGTGCGTATGGTTGCATATTGAATAGGACATAAAGTTATGAGATTGTCATGATTTATCAAGCTACAATTGCTGCATACACTCTCAATCTCGAGAAATATTGAATTCAGATTAGATGACTAATCGAGTACAACCAAGAGTAAGACTCTAAATGGTCATATATTTCAAACAAGTCGACTTCGATATATAGGGATGTGAGCTCACATGCATATATTCTTAGTAGAAACATGATAACAGCCCCAACAAATTTCTGAGACATGTCCGTTTAGGTGATCTTGCTTGAATTACGTGTCTCAAGAGTCGCCGACATGGAGTTGAAGTCACAAAACTGCTATGATTGACTAGTCTTCTACTCTTTCTCGTTATGATCTAGTCTTCAACTATTTTCTAAGAGATTATTACAATAAAAGAATTCGTCAAGATTTTTTTTTTTTTTTTTTTTTTTTTTTTTTTTTGCTTGTTATATTTTAGATTAGTTTATAAACTTACATTTATCATCAATAAAATATATCCTTCAACATTTTAAAAAAAAAAAATAGAAAACCTTTTCACAAATCTTCTAAAGAAACTTTCAATATGGTATCAAAGCTTTTCGCTCTTGATACTAGTGAGGTAGTGAGCCAAACCACTCCTCAAGCATTCACCACGGCCCTATTCAAAACACAAAAGCCTACAACCAACTCAAGATGAGTTTGCTTCATCAAATGTAGTGAAGACCTCTAGTACTATTTGATGGAACAAATTATCAAGTATGGATTGTTCGAATGTTTCCCACTGATGCAAATGATCAATGGGAAGCCGTTGAAAATGAATACAAAGTTCTTCCTTTACTTGACAACCGCATCTATGGCTCAAATAAAAATCACAAGGAGATGTGAGGCAATGGAAATAAAAGGCAAAAGCTAGCTTATTTGCAACAGTTTCATCAACAATTTTCACCAGAATCATGACACTGAAGATCAAAAATGAAATCTAGAACTTCTTGAAGGAGTATGAAGGAAATGAACGAGTCAAAGGCATGCAAGTTCCTCGAACTTGACTGTAAAGAATTCCGGATTTAGAGAACGGAAGAATAAAAACAATCAAGGACTACTTTATCACTTTGACATTGAGCCAACAAAGTAAAGCTTTTTGGTGCCGATTTTTCTTATTCTAGAAAATTCAAAAATTTTCAGAATAATTCTTAAAGCCTGAGTCCTAAGACATTCTAGAAAACTCAAAAGATGTTTCAAGTATTACCTTGGCATAATTATTAAATTCATTACAAGCTCGTGAACTAAGGAGACTTATGTGGCAAGATGGATATGTGGAGGGCGCATTTCAAGCTATATCCAAGAACAATATGTATAAGAAAGGCGACATCAATAAGAGCATCAACACTACCTTCCACCATGTCCTAAACTCGCAAAAACCAATCGGCCCACAAAAAGGTGCCTAGCAAGGAGACCTAAGATAAATGTCAAGAGTACCAATTAGTACACATGGAAAAAATATGCAAATCTCAACAAGAGGTATGAGAAGCCAAGATCGGTTATCAACAACCCCAAGATGAGCAAATGTTTGTGGCATCATGCCTTGCTACTAGTCGCTTCCTTCAAAAATAGCT
This sequence comes from Tetrastigma voinierianum, assembly GCA_016808115.1. Taxonomy (NCBI): domain Eukaryota; kingdom Viridiplantae; phylum Streptophyta; class Magnoliopsida; order Vitales; family Vitaceae; genus Tetrastigma; species Tetrastigma voinierianum. The sequence continues at coordinate 1,949,598 of JAEQBH010000503.1, forward strand.
TATTGATAATGGTTGCGCTTATTGTAGAGCTCAGATAACCGTCATTTCTAAATTTAGAATTGAAATGGAGCATATCTTGAAGTAAAGGAAAAAGGAACAAGTGGCGATCGAAGGTCTCATATAGGTTTGAAATTACTTCTAATGCCTTATATGCACCGGAAATTAAACAAAACCTTTTGAGTGTTGGTCAATTGTTGCAAAATGGATACATAGTGCTATTTGAGGATATTAATTCCTTGATTATCGATGCACAAGACAGAGAAGTTTTTAAAGTCCAAATGAAAGGTAAAAATCTTTACCTTGAACATGTTAAGATGAGTAGGTTGCAAGACACAAAGAAAACAGCAACACAATGCTTGGGCAGGAGATTGAGGCACTTTCATCATAAGGCTCTACTCTTTATGAAGAAGAACAATCTTAGGTGTGTGTGTGTAGGGCGTATGGGTCTACTGATTTTGAAGGATGATTCCACTTATGAATAAATTTGTCTAAGATGGGAAGATGAAAAGGCTTCATTTTCCACAAAATAAGGCTTGGAGCCAGGGCTACACAAAAGTGCGCTTAGTACACGTATTTGCCAAGGGACCTCATAAACTTCATCATTGGACCCAGCAAGATTTCTACATTGCTTTCATCGATGATGACACTAGAATGTGGTTGATTTATTTCATGAAAGTTAAATTTGAGGTTGCTGATATCTTCTACAAGTTTAAAGGTTAGGTGGAAAATCAAAGTAGGTGCAAATGCAAGGATCAAAGTTGATAATGGAATTGAATACACTTTGGAAAAAATTCTAACAAGTTTTGTGAGAGTGCGTACAACACCAACTATCAAAGATCTTATACCCCTCAACAAAATGGGGTGGTTGAGAGAAAAAATCGAACACTTACGAAGATGACAAGGTGTTTGTTGTATGACAAAGCACTACCAAAGAAACTTTAAGCTAAGGCTGCAAACACAACAGTTTTCTACTGAATAGATTGCTAACAAAGGCTTTGAATCTTGCAACAAAGACTCCATTCAAGCATGGTACGGGCTATAAACCAAGGCTTCAAAATTAAAAACATTTGGTTGTCTTTGTTTTTATATTCCACAAGTTAAGAGAGACAAATTGATAAGAAAGAAAAACCTAGTATATCATCTACATAGCTTAGTCTCAAAAGCTTACATAATTTATCTCGCATAAGACAACACAAAGTAACTATTAGCAGAGATGTTCAATTCTTTGAGTCGGATAGTTGAACCCAGGAAAGGATTTGAAGCTTGGAGTTCTAAAAATGAAGATATTTATGACAAACCTATTGGGAGGAATTGTGGCAATTTTGATATCTACAAGAGGTAATGTTGTTATAATAGAACTCAGAGGATATGAAATAAGTAGAAACAAATAAAAGATGGGTGGCCGTAATTAAGAGGGAATTTGAAATGATTGAAAAATCAAACTTTGATGCTAATGGATATACCTTCACACAAAACATTAGGAGTAAAGTATTCATAAACCACTCAACTCGATGGTTCTATAAATAAACACAAGGCTAAACTCAAGCATTAAAGGATATGAACAAATGTTTCGCGGATTTCTCTATGACTCTTTTTGCTCTAGTAACTAGGATTGACACCATAAGAATGTTGTTGGCCTCTTATTGCTCAAAAAGGTTGGAATATACATCGATGGATTTCAAATCCGCTTTCTCGAATGGACACTCGATAAGAAAATTTTGTGTTCTAAAGGTTTTGTTGTTCAAGGAAATGAGGAGAAAGTATATTTAAGGAAAAACTTTGTATAGTTTAAAGCAAGCACCAAGGGCTTGGTACAGGATTGATGTACATTTGATGGGTTTGGGCTTTGCAAAAGTCTAAATGAATTTACTCTATCTCATTAAGATTGGTGGATTAAATACTCAGAGTATTTCTATATGTCAATGATTTTCTCAGGACAGAAGTAGTATGGAGCAAATTGGATACTTTTAAAAGAAATATGAAGGATGCTTTTGAAATGACTGATCTTGGGAAGATGACATTCTTCCTTGGCTTGAAAGTTTAACAAAAGAAGAATGATATCCTTATATGCCTGCAGCATAGGTATGCCTAGGAGATTCTAAAAAAATTTAACATGGAAGGGTGCAAGCCAATTTCAACCCCAATGAATCAAAAGGAGAAGCTTTGCAAGGAAAATGAAGCTGAAAAGGTATATGAAATGCTATACAAGTGCCTAATAGCTGCATTATGTATTTGATCGCAAACTGTGCCAAATATTAAGCATGGTGTGAGTTTGTTATCGTTATAGCACAAAGAAGCTTTATATAAATCTTCTTTGACCAAGCCTACTTTGACTTAAGCTATTTTAAATCCACAAAGACAGTTTATATAAATTAATCTTTTTGAGGGATTAGAGCTTGAAAGCTTAGTTTTATAAAGTCACAAAGATGAATCTTTGATCACTTTCAAGAAAGATAAAAGCTCACCCTTCTCTTTTATCAATCATTCAGGGAAAGAGAGATTAGGCCTAAGAACACGAAGACAAGTTTTATTATATTTTATAGTCTTGAAATCTTCTTCAATATCTTCTTGATAGAAATTATCTCGAATATTGAAATCGTAAGTATCAAACTAATTTATCCTTTAGATCAATATTTTTCTAATGGTATTTATAGTTATAGGTTTCCACTACTTCAGTTTTAGTAGTTTAGGTTTTCGGTACATTTTTTTCCACTTTTTTTAGTGGTATATATATATATATATATATATTAAAGCATGCATTTAATGTGATCCAAGGCCAAGAAATGGAACAATTAAAATTCCCATCAACTTTTGCTACATAATTATTTGCTCAAAATGGGTACAAGACATCACAAACTAAAGGGAAGTGTTCCAAATCTCATCATGCCTAACTCAAATGATAGAGCATTCATTGATTATTGAAGAATGTCGATGATACCAAACTAAGAATGCGATTTCTACTCTAATTTCTAGAAATATTGGATATTAATCAATGTTTTGATTCCATCTTTAGGTGACTTTCTTTCCACAATTTCATTTCAATGATTTACTCTTGTGATTAATTGCTTTTGCAAACATATTTATTTGTTTTTCGACTTTCTTCTAGTATTTGCTTTCCTTCCATACCACAACTTAGCTCACCAATTTCTTCTCAATCTCTAGATCTCAAAGTCTATTATCTTTAATTCCCTTTTCAAATCAAAGTAATATGCCCTTGTACTTTAATTATGAAACTAGCCTAAGGGATTTATAGATGTAGATTCTCTTCCTTCAATCAATTTTTTTGTATTGGGTGGATTCTAGACAGGGATAGGATAATATTTTTTAACATTGTTGCTTTTTTAGCCCTTAGACTTTTATACTGTAGTCTATCTTCATATGAGTGCTCTCCTATTTCGACTCCCTAGAGCTTCCAAAGGGCATAGTCGACAACAACGGGTTCTACCTCTACAAATGATGAGCAATAGAAATTTTGAGAATTCAAGAGAAAGTCACAACAAGAGTTGTTTATCATTATGATAAGTGTCCAATGGAAGAGCAATGATGTATGCAACTAAGGCATCCTAATAGATTGGTAGACTTGAACCTTGTTCCTGCATGACTCGATGGATCAAGCACTCACCATTCATAATTCAAATCTTTGCCAACATGAAAAAACCAAAAGCTCTACCCCCTCTTCATCGGATGGAAGGATAGAGGCCTTTGGTGTCCCTTCTAGTCAAGAATTGGGGCTTCACAATCACTAGCCCACGTGCTTTTCTCTCATGCCTTTCTTTGTTCATGGTTCGACATTCTGGTGTTCTCGCACAGAGGAACCACACCAATCCATCCGAACTTGATGGTTAAACTCTACTATAGTCGATAGTGTAAGGGAGGTCCTGTAGAAAAATAGCTCGACAATAGGATGATAGAATGCTTAACACCTCTCATCCTACAGTCCTTTGAACTTTTTGTTAATATATATGATCATTTATTTATCAAAAAGACTCATAAAAACTGATTTCTGATCAATTGAGGAGGTCTCTCTTACATTGTATATATTGATTTCTTCCTAAAAAACTGCCTTAAAAAAACCCATGATTATAATTCAATATATTTCTTAGAATTCCTAAAATGACCATCCTAGAGTACTAAGATCCAAATTCTATTTTGCTTACTATTGTTTCAAATAATCAGATGGGACCATATTTCAAGATGTGATAAAGATAATATTCAATTTAAACAAAAAGTTAAATATACAGTTGCTGTAAAATGAAAATTACATGACCATTATTTGTATCCACATTCAAAATTAAGGTCAGATAAATACTTTGGAACTGCAATAATTTATCTACATATTTATATCTGAACTAGTGCAGATCTGTTTGATTGAAAATCTCAACATAATTACTGCTGAATTTTGCTACTAGATTGAAGGCCTGCTTGAACTTTTCCTGAGAAAAAGGATTCCAGCCTGCAACAAATTATCAAAGTTAGAATCAAGCAGTATCTTTTATAGTCATGTCCCAAAATAATCTTTTAAGAAAAAAATTTCTCAAAATAATTCGTGTTTCAAAATAATGCTCAAACTAGTGTTTTTTTATCACATCATCAAAATTGTAGTTGGTTACTACTTTTTTAAACTTATTCAAAAAATTAAAACCGTAGTCACAACTCACTCCATTCGGGTTTTAGCTTAGGTAACCATGGTTTGCGACTGCGCTTTAAAAATTTTAAAACCGCAACCACCAACCATGGTTTTAACATTAAGCCTAAAGCTATAGTCACCAACTACAATTTTAACTTTCTTAAGAAGTTTAAAACCGTAGTCACCAACTATGGTTTCAACGATGTGGCAAAAAAAGACTAGTTTGGGCATCATTTTGAAACATGAATTACTCCAGGATTTAAAAAATAATTACTTTGAAACCGTAGTCACCAACCGTGGTTTTAACATTAAACCTAAAGTTGTAGTCACCAACTACGGTTTTAACTATTTAAAAAAGTTTAAAACCGTATTCATCCACTATGGTTTTCATGATGTAACAAGAAAACATAAATTTTGGCATTATTTTGAAAACAAGAAAACATGAATTACTCCAGTATTTTTTTATTTTTTTTTTAAATTACTTTGGGAGATCACTCTGTTTTATATGTATTTTGTAGGTGAGCATGAGGAAGAATGGAAGACATGCCTCGTGGAACATTTAAAATAAATGGTATCGTGAGAGTTGTAAAGGAGCATTAGCAAACATTCTCCCGACACCAAGAAACATCTCCAATGATAAAGTATTGCTCGACCCACCCTTTGACATTGTCTTCAGATTCAGCTCAAATGATATATGGTATGAGGCAATCTTAGCTACGTAACTTTCAGAAGGTACAGGGGCCACCATGTTTGAAATCCAGAATTACTTAGGTAAGGCCCGCGAGAACCCAGAGCATTAGGAAATGAAAAAATGATAAGGAAAATGATTTTATCATGTTTGGTTCCACGGTAGAAAAGATAAAAGAAAATCAAATGTAATCAAAATTCTCCAAAATTTTTCATATTTTTAAATTTCTTAGTCCTTATATAATAGAGAGAAACAAATAAAATGAGTTTGAATAAAACAAATAGAATTAATTTATTAAGTTTAAACCTATTTTTTAATTTCCACCAAATTATTTTTCCTTCTACGTTTTCTCTCTATTTTCTTTCCTTGGTATTTTCCAGGTTCCAAATGGAGCCTAAGATTGATAACAAGTGACCTTATTAACAAGATATTTTTCCAATATTCTAGCTCTTTTCATAACCAAGCTAGGACACCAACAGACAAGATAGGTGATAGGAGAAAAATTTAAAAAAAAAGAAAAAGAAAAAGCAGCCAATAAATCTTCATTAGTGAAATGATGGTTAACACATGAGCAATCAATAAAATTGGTAGTCTCAAATAAAATGTTCAGAATATAATTTTGAACCTCCACAAATTGGTTTCATTTCCACTGTGAACTCGGTACCAAGTTGGATTTAAACCCCGCTAAAAAGCCTACTCTTTAGATTCCTTTCTTTTTTTCTTTTTTTTTAGACCATGAGGTGTTCTAAGTCATACCAAACTCGGACTAATCCCTATACGAGCCAGAAGGGACCACAAAGAGGGTAAAACTCTACCACATAACACAGTTATATTCTCAAGGCTCAAACTCAAGACCATTGGTTAAGGTAGGAGATACCCCAACTTCTCACCTACATTTTTGGTGGTTTTTAGAGATGTCTTTCTAAAAATGAGTTATAAATCAACTTTTTCATTTATTTCTGGTTTTTTGAAAACTTTTCATTCTGTCACCAAATTCAAGGTGCTGGTTTCAATTTTTATTAAGATATTTAAACAGCTGAAGTAAATCCAAAGAAATATCTACAATCATGTTTACAATTTAGATATAAAACTAAGGTCATAAAGAAAATAGTTCTTACCCATAGGATCTTTGATGATGTCATAGTAATCAGGCACATCACGTGCATCAACTGGTTCCTTGAATGGCCAAGCATCAGGATGATCATGCATTGCCTGTTTAAATTAACAATTTAATAAGAATCCCAAATAAACAAATTTAGAAAGAAACATTGAAATGCATGCAAGGCAAAAAAGATTTTGGGATGTGTATGATGAAGCATTTTACAATTCTTACATTCATGATGACGGAAATTTAAAGTGAAATGAAGTAATTTTGCAATTCGTATCTTCTAAATGATAGAAAATAAGAGCTCCTGGAGAGTCAAACACAAGTTTATTAACTCTCATCCCTCTTCTCTACCCAAAAAAAAAAAAAAGTCTCATCCTTCAAGGAAGAACAGATATATATTTGAAAGATAATCGAACCGTTGAGGCCAAGGAACAGTTTATCCTAATGACCAAGCACGGGATTACCATAGAAAAAGGCATAAACATAAATAAGCAAAATAATCCCTGAAGAACAGAAAGTACCATCTATCATACAGAAATTTCTAACTAAACTCTACTTTTGCAGCCTTGAGTATTTCATTATATCATGTCATGGAAGCTTTTCTGCTTCCTTTGGCAAATATGATTCAGAATGATCATCAACAGAGATTATGTTACAATTTTAATTGGACTTAGGCTAAAAGATAAAAATAATAATAACAAATTAAAAGTTAAAAATTACAAATAAAGTGAATTGGTAAAAAAAAATTATAAAGCTTGCCTTTAAAAGTGAACGCATGAGGTCACAGAAACTAAAGAATTGTGGTGTAAAACACAGGAGGTCACAGAAATAAAAGGGGAAAAAAAGAAAGTTTGGCTTAAGAATCTAGAGTAAAGACAGGTCTTAGAAAGTAGAAACTTACTCAAGCCAGGAATGTCCTCAACTTTGATGATCCTTCTAGGAACACCAACTTCATTCTCAATAAATAACTTCCATTAGAACTGACATGAAACATACATCTTAATACAGTCAAAACTTACATCTAGTCCACATGATACACTCAGGGATCAGTCAATATCTTAAATCTGTATATAAAGTAAAGAACACATTGATGAATTTAATTAAGTTTTTTGAGATAAAGACACTTATTTGTTGGAGAAATAAAAAAGGAACCTAGCCAAAAAAAAAATTACTTCTGTTAACAAGGAACCTTATAATGTTAATATTGTGTACATAATTAAATCTAAACACAGTTTTGAATAGGTTTTTTTTTTTTTTGATAGGCAAGGGCAAAAAAATCATTAAACACAAGAGAGAGCCACCTGGATCCCAAAAGTATAAAGGGAATGTAACTCCCGTTATAATAAAAGTAAATGATACAATTCCTGATTACTGCTCTTATAGATACTGAGTGTAACTCCAACTAGGCTAAGATGCCCTATCCAGCCTTTCTGCTTTTGACATATTGCTTCTTAAGTCAGAAAGAGAGACACCTATTAGGTTACTCAAAAATAAAAACAAAGGTCATTCCATTAAATTGTACAAAAACAGGTAAGATCATTCACAACTTCCTATTTTAAATATGAAACCAAACCAGACTAATTCAGTAAAAGGTCCAGGGCACTTGCAAATGTAATAGTCAAATAGAGGTAGAACTACCTTCTGAAAATCAATTCCTGTGTAGCCAATATGACAGTTCGAGAGTTGCCTTATCTTTTCATCAATTGCCTACAATAGACAGAATAACAAGACAGATAGCATATTAGTACAAAAAACTTTATGATCATTGAATGTAAAGTACATATATGATTAGTCCAAAAAATTTTATGATCATTGAACATAAAGTACAAATATGATACATAGATAGCAGCTTGTGAGAAGTGATAAGAATGATATGGATATGTAATTGAGGATGAAATCTTATTTTCATAGGATGATAGTGTTGATAAGAATGATACATAGATAGCAGCTTTTGATAGTGTTGATATTTCAATTCATAGATAAAATCTTTCTCCTTTGTAATTCTGGTCTTGGGTAATATAAATTGCAGATAGGCCTAATTCGCTGGTTGATTTTTCGAATCGGGCTGGTCGTAATGAGGGCCGGTGGGTATAGTTTTTGGGTTAGTGGGTTTTTTTGTTTCTCTTCCTCTCTTTCTTTTGTATTTCCTTAGGGGCCCCTTTTGTATATCCCCTGTATACTGAGGTCTGCCCCTGGGTACTCTTTTTTTCTGATAAGCATATATTCTCTGCGCTTTACTCATCCAAAAAAAAAAAAATAGAATGATATGGAATAGGAACTTAAATAGAAAGTTCTTAGGCAACATTAGGAGTAATATGAGGAAGTTAAGCAAGCTGCGACGGTCTGAAATTAATGGCTAGAGTTTCAGATTGCCACAACAGCAGATTTCCACTCACCTGCCTCTGACGACGAATCATAGTTGACAGGTCAGTGTATGGAAGCTTTGGATCAATTTTGCATTCCATAAGGAGTCCTCCATCATAATCTTTAATGTACCTGAAATACACATGAGATCACAATAACAATCTAGAAGTATGTTTCACAAAATACATCCACTTCTTATCAAAGAAAACATCTCAACAGCTTATTGATTGTGCAATAAAACAGAGGAGGCATCCAAAATATTTTGCTGGAAAGCAACTTCGGCAGTATTAAATACTACCGAGTAGGGCCAAAAACCATACCCTTGCCATCTATCTTTCTCCAAGGTAATCTTTGTGAAGCCCTGTAAAGAAACAAATGAAATTTAAACAGGATAAGATACAAGTCATGACCTAAAAGAGTCAACTAAAAAAAAAGTCAAATCATCAAAACTGAGATTAACTGATATTCCCAGAAATTTTTATTCTCTTGGAAATTAGAGAAAGGCAATGATACATTGATTTCCAACTTTCGACCAAACAATGACACCAAAGTTTTCTTCCCTTTCCCCAAGATTTAATTGAAAGGACATGCTGCGCAATGTTTTAAGAGGGAGCAAAACAAAAGATTTTTATCCATTCATCTCCATTCACTGCAGCAAGAAACAAATTCTAATTACAATATGGAGCCACACAAATTAAATTAATCATAGTTTTTACTTCATTTTCTAAGTTCTATTAAACCTGCCTGCCGGATAAAGATACCAAAAATCAATGATCACGTTTAGATTTTTTCCAAAAATAAATTTTTACACTAGATAATTTTAATAACGCTTCATCAGAAAGAACCAAACATAGAACACAGAAGCAACATAGCCGTGCTCCTAAATTCATTGTGTACACAAAAGTTCCAAAATAGCAAGAAGAGCCACAAAACCAAGATAAAATAAGCAAACCTGTTTGATAAAATAACCAACAGCATTGTTATCAGCATATGCCAGAAATGAGTCAACCCATCATCACGTGCATACTGTTTCAATGATTCATCAATCTGGTGCCATAGCCTTTAACTTGTCTTATCAGCTGCATAGCACAAAAGGCTATCTCTCCAAAATTTTGGCTGCAAATCAGTCATAAGAAGAAAAGAGAAATTATCACTTGATGAAACTGCAATATCAATTTGGAACAGTTTAAAATGATTGCACATTTTTTCAAGACCAAGCTTAGGCTATTAAGAAATCCTTTTTTTTTTCTGCAGCACCTATCATAAATCATTTATCTAATGTTAACTATGTTCATACTAACAGTTACAGAATAGCCATGTACAGCAAGGTAAAGAAAGCTAATCAATGCCAACAGATTCTTTCTCACCATACAGCATAAGGAAAAAAAAGGGACAAAAATTAAACATATGAAGCTTCAGTTAGAAGATAAATGGTGTTAGATGAAGAAAATTAGTATTTGATAGTGCAGTACTTCTCACCCATGGGATCTTGATTACATCATAGCTGGGAGCATTATCAGAATCAACCGGTTCCTTAAAAGGCCAAGCATCTGGATGATCGTAAATTTGCTGCTAATGATCAATCAAGACATTGTTAAGAATCCAGTGGATATATAGAATAGAAATTAATAAGCAAGCCCTAGGGTATCCATTGTCAACTACATAGAGTTTTTATCAAATTGTTAGAAGCTTGCCTTCAAAAGCGAGTGCATGAACGCAGTTATGGACTCTTGATTTGATGCAGGCCCAGAATCATTCACTGTTTAAACTGAGAATGGCCATATTGGATCAGGGGTCCAGCCAGCCTCCCTCTCTTGGTAATCGACCATCACCAACCTCAGATTAGTACTAAGAAATGCATAAATCAGAAAGATGAATACAGAAAAGAAACTGAAGCAACCACTTGACACATGAACTGCAAATAATATGTAATCATCAGCTCAAATTAGTAGGAAAATCATATTTATATAAGTTACAGTATATAGCAAGAAACTATCATTCTCCTATGGAAACGTTTTACTGCTCTAAAGAAAATGTTCCCTTCACTTCCTAGTAACTGAGAAAATAAAAAATTACCCAATGTACCTTATCTGATAAACATGCATCCATCCAGTTTTCAGGACTAAGAAATGAAAATAGACAAATGTTTTACTTTGGTAGGAGACTAAGAGCCTTGTTTGCCCATGTTTTGAAAACACAGAGAACAACATTTTGGTGTTCTTTTTGAAAATTGTTCTTGTGTTTTAAATTTAGTGTTTTCTATGTTTTCCAAAAAAAAAAAAAAACTAGAAACCAGACGCTTTTTTCTTTGTTCTCTTTGTTTTTTAACAAAACAAAGCCAAAAATATGAAACAAACGAGCCCAAGTTGTCCATACTGAATGGTCCCTCGACCATAGCTGAATTTATTGATTGGATGGAGTGTAAGTGATGTGGGGAATTTTTTATTTATTTTATTTTTTTTGTTCTTAATTTGGATGAACACAGATAAACTCAACAGGAATATTCAAGAAAGATAAATTGGTCTAAGAGCCCTTGATGGAGTTAGGGAACATACTCAAACCAGGAATGTCCTCTACTTTGATGGGCCATGAAGACCAGCCTCTCCCTTCAATAATGATAAGTTCTAGGTCAGAACCAATTCTGAAGCATACATATTTGGATATAACTGAAACATTTAACTTATACAGGGACATTTATTTCGCTGTCTTACTTGCTTATCAAATGTTCATGAGCTTTAAAGAGATCAATTCTTATTGCCTACAAGGGCCATAAATCAAGTCCAAGAGAGTAAGGGCCTGTTTTTTTTTTTTTTTTTTTGAAAATTGTTTGTTGTTTTGAAAAAGAAGGAGAATAAGGAAAACATAGAGAACATGTTTGATTTTTTTTTTTTTTTTTGTTATGAAAAACACAAATAATACAAAAGAAGCTAAATTCAGATAACACAAATAGTTCTTAGATTTTGGTGTTCTCTATGTTTTTAAAAACTGTTCTCAAAACTGTTTTCAAAATCAGGAACCAAACAAACCCTAAATTCTTCCAAACATTTCTCCATCAAAGGTTCATGATTATTGATCAATGTTTTCCAATAAGGAACCTTACGACATATACATGATACAATCTTCAAATATCAGTGCATATGATCAATAATGTCAATATATAGAATGAAATTTCTAAAAGGCCCAGCTTGGGAAGCTTGTGAATGGTAATAGTCAATATTGGATGGCAATTACCTTCTGAAAATCAATACCAGGGTAGACAATATTTTCAGAGTTGATGCTTCTTAACTTTCAATGATTGCCTGTCGTTAACAGTCATCAAGAACATCAAAGGGAAGTTAAAGCAAAATCTTGCTAAGAAAGTCTAAAAAAAAGAATGGAAAACAAAAAGTAATATGCAACTTCTACAATGTAATTTCATAAGGAAATCCACAAATGCAATTAAAAGATGTTCCACAATAATCTTCAAAGGAAAAATTTCAAACATCTCTATAAAAATCTGACCACCAAATGTTTGAATCAGTAATACAAATACATTTTTTAGCTAAAGAATTTGTTGTTCTATTCGCTTCCCTATAAATATGACAACATTTGTATATATTTTGGTTCTGAGCAAGCATTCAAATACCCTCCATTAGTTGAATAATTGAACTAGGTAAACTACTTGTTTTATTATAACAATCTATAATTACTTATAGAGTCCCTTTCGATCTTTATGAGAATTCTTAATCCACTTCGTTATTGAAGCCTTTTATTAACATCACTATTTTTCCCCGATTCCTAAGCCTCCTTCAAACTTTGTCTACAAACATCATCCTAAGCTACTAAAGGAAATACTTTGGTTTCATTACCATAAAAAAATTATATTAATTCTATCTAAGTCCTCATTATTTCTTTTTGTAAGTTTAAAACAATTCATCACATGAAGAGGGGAACTCGCCAAGTTAGCCTTTATAAGAGTGATTTTTCCGGATCTTGAAAGGAAATGGGCTTTCCAAGGAGCTAAAACTAAATAAATACATTCAAATAATTAAGTTCTCTTTGAGAATAAGATGGATGTTTGGGGAGCAGTCTCAATAGCTGTGCTGAATTATCATAAACGAGATCAAATTAATTACGGGTTACATGGCGAATCGAAGGGCTCACCCTGGTAATACAGGTCATTAAAGACTAAAACCATAAAATCTGATTAAGGTTGTCTAAGACTTTTCACCGAAAAAAATAATTTTAGTGGTCTTATAAGATTATATATACAAGGTTCGTGTATCAAACATACCCTTGCCATCAGTCTTTCTCCAAAGTGATCTCCTTTGTAAAACCCTACAAAAAAATCAACAAGAAAATGCAATCCAACCAATATGAAAGGTAGAAGAATCTAACGCTACTGAATAAGAGGAAAATGTCGAGGCACCGGACAACATGGTTGCTTATAGAATCATATAGAGAAGGATGCCGATGCATCATCTAACAATTTAATTAAAGTCCTCATAATCAACTAAAAGAATGAAATCATGATACAAATAAAAATATTTATGATTAAGTTGTTTCCCTTTTTAAGATGGAGCAGACAGGAGACTTCATCCATTATTTTTGTTGGGATTTTCTATGAAGAGAAGGAAACCAACCATAGATCAAAGAGAACCAATGTTATATATATGCCTATAGATTTATAAACACAACTGCATATGCAAGCTTAATAATAAACTCACCTGTTTGAGGAAATAATGAACAACATTGCTATCCGCGCATGTTAAAAGATGTGTCACCCCTTCCATATCACGTGCATGTTCTTTTAAATGGTTCATTAGTCTAGTGCCACACCCTTTTATTAGCTCATTAGCCATAACTGCACAGAAGGCTATCTCCGCGAACCCTTGGCTACAAGATTCAAACGATATTATAGAGTCAGTGGAGAGAAGTTCCATATGATGGCTTAACACATATATAGTACCAATTGTAAACAATCTATAAGTGATCACACATTCTTTTTTGTTAAAGGCATGATATTCATGTTAAATCCAAATCCTGCCAAACTCAGCGCTTTTGAGAGTCAGGTTGTTTTACGTGGTACGAATGTGGTGAAATGGTTTGTTTAACATGGGTTTTTTGCGGATTGGCTAAGATCTTTATGTCATCATCGAGGTCCTATTTATATGCTTCATGGATATGTGTTGTTTTTTCTATTGCAGGTTCATGCATTCAGTAGTGGAGGATCAAAAGAATCACTAGCACTAGGGATATCATGAAGCTGTCGTCCGAATATGAAGGTTGTTAGCCTAAATTTTGTCCTTTGGTTTAATTGTCTGTTGTTGCCTCACATCTCGGATGTTGACATCATTCTTAGGCAACCCTTTGGATGTTTAGCATTTACGTACATTCCACATGGTTTGGCAAGAGCTTATGGGTTCAAGCCACCTCTTTGCAATTTCTGAATATTTATTCATTTGTGTATTTGAAAGTCCATAATGGACTCAGTTTGCATTGGTTTGTTTATGTCTCCAAGGAGGCTGTTAAAAGCATGGTTGTTCAACCCTTTCTATGATGAATCCTGGTTTGTTGATCTCAAAATGTCTTATGCAATACCAAGGCATTAATTGCTTGTGCATTAATAGGGAAGGGAATATACAAGTACATTGAATCAATAAAAGGCGGCATCCAACCATTATTTTCCTTTTGCTTTATTGGAAAGAACACACTTTCTTATATGCAATGCAAGCGATGGTAATGGCAATATATCAAAGAAAACAAATGGTACATGAGAAATGGACAGTATGTGATACCACCAACAACGTCCTGATTCCATCTGATAACCATTACGGATTTATGGTTTCTGTAACAATAGCAGTCATGAAAAACATACATGGATACTGGAAGAACTAGAAACAGCACTAGAATATTACTACAGAGAGATGACAGGCAATACAAACTTGTGGAAGTATCACAAACCAAATTCAGTTAATCCTTAATATGAGTTAATTAGCTTGCTGTATATCTCTGCCAGATTCACCAACTTAATTCATATCTTCTGGATATTAAGACTGATTCAAATGCCCAAGTTCTGAACCAGACTTGAAACACAAGCCAGACACTAAAAGAGTACTTGGTTTAGTGAAAATTAAAAAGAACTTGAGAGGATATATAATAGAAGTTCAGATAAAAGAGACATGCCCTAAAATCAGTAAGGGTCAATATATAAAGCCTATTCTTCCATAAAATACTGAAGAAAGCTATCATATATCAAGAGCATACCACTTGTTTCTATTTATTTATTTATTTGTGTCAATTTTTTTTTCACAACCTTACACTTGGGTTAGAGAGTTGAACCATTCAAAGCCTGAACTGATAGCTTATAGGGTTTCAAGTTCAAGAATCAGTATGATATCCCTTCTAGTGTATCTTTAGATCACTGTAATGCTTAGCATAAAGAAGCATTGCTCATACATATACTTTATAATTGTCAAGATGCTTACAAGTCCAGAACACGACAAACGATATATTCCTTTGGCACATGTGGTAATTGCCTGGAAAATAGGTTCTTCAGTTCTATCAGCCTGAGAAAACCATAATGAAATTAGCAAAGAACAAATTTCATGTATTAATGAAATTTCATTCCTGAATTGCAGAAGTTAATAGTCACTATGCAGGCTCTGAAAGCTTAATTTCAATAATCTTATGTAAAAATTATGGATGGTAAAAAAATTGGCTGAATGCTTATAAAGTGAAAGATAGCCAGGTCTTGAAGAGGTATTTATAATGAAGAGGGAATTAGATACCAAATCATATGCTCATCAACACCATCATTTTCAATGAACACAAATCCAAGTCTTCCTTCTTGCTTCTGTAAATTTCAGATAGAATATTTCATTAGATTGAAGAAGGTATACTGCATTTATAATCACAGGTTTAATGAAACTTTTGACAAGTGAATTTTCCTTATTGAAAAGCATAACTGCATTCTTACTGATTAATCATTTGAACCCATATGCTTAAACCATCTTTAGATGATTTGAAATTTGAAAAACCTTTTTAGTATGATCATGAGAAAAATCATTCAGTAAAACTACAAAATTAGCCTGAAAATTAGTATAAACAGACATATCCACAGCACTTTATTGGTTTTATACTAAGTACATGAAAGTTGAAGACTTGCAGATAGTGCAAATACATATAATCCACAAAATGAAACAACAAGGCACCCTCAAAGACCAGGAGGAAACAAAGCGTTTAGCATGTGATAATCAAAACCTAGTGATCTGCCTTTATTTTGGAAACTTAATCAATTAATAGCTGAACAATAAATAACTCGACAATACATTTCGAGTCTTATACACAAAAATGTGCATGTAGTATTCATAGACACGGATGCACAAATATGTTAGCAAATTCACAAGATATTGGTGACCATCAAATTAAACAGTGTGTCCATGACCAACCTCATCGTCCAGAACCTTTTGTTGCAAGATACATAATAATCTGAAAAGATAAAACAAGACTCAGACAGTGAGAGCATGAACAATCAGCTTGCTATCCACATATTTAGAAAATTATAATGATAGAATACAAGATTAGAACTTAATATAATCGTGCCTTTAGAGCTATGAATAGGGTGCATGTGTTATCGATCCTTCATATATTTATGAGCAAAATTAAACCCTAAGCATCTAGACCAAACTTCTAATATTACATGAAATAAAGTGATAATTAATAAAACCCCAAATGATATAGAAACTCCAAGCAGAAAGGAAAAATTATGTATCATGAATTAAGCAGAATCCTACCATTGCAGATCCCTGCCATACTTGGAACTGTTTTATTCATTCTTCAACTAGTTTTAGTCAATAATGTCATCACATTTTATCTTGTAACTATATGCTAAAAGAAGCTGTCATTGTTGAGAAGTACTGCCATTAGACGCCATTTTGGCGACTTATATATACAAGAGCTCGAGTCTAGGGCATAGCTTGATGAACTAGAGCACTAGAGTCTAGGGTTTATATGGCTGCTGCGTAATCCTAAAGCATTCCGCTAGAGGATATCGCAATGCATTAGTCTGCCATATATACTAAACAAAAGCCAAAAGAAGAAAACTAATCCTAAGTATATTATGTCTAACTAAATATTAAGCTCGCCTCCTCGCTATCGTATATTCACAATTGATCATTGCATTGATACATAAAACATAAAGAAGGAAATTTTTCGACATAAACATCAAGCCGTTAGGTGATACCAATGCATATTAAATATTAAGTCTGATTTTGTAAGGTAAGACATGCTTTATATATGCTCTTAAATGTCAAATTAGCTTTGTTGCTCTTGGAAAATTTCCTTATATTCCCATTGACGTAGTTCTTGTTTGCAAGGGTAATGGAAAATAAGAAACTAAACATTAAAAGTACATACAAAAGCATACAAATTGACCCTAACTTTGAAATTACAAAGGTAAGGTAAACAAGATGATTCAATCATAAACTCAATCACCCTCCTTACCTTGGCATTCTAAGTGAGAATCGAACATCCAATCAAACTGAGGGTGGAGGGGCTAAAGCTCAGTAATGATTCTTGTCAATTAAGTCATTGTTGTGGTTCCCATACAATAATCCGCATAATATTTACTCTATAATAAGATTCTATTCTCATGAAGCAAGACATCGGCTTATGAGAAAACCAACTAGTGCTTGCTAAAATCAATCACCTAAACTAAGATGCAACGTAAAAATAATTAAAATCATTTCATGAACAAAATCTTGTAAGCATGCTTGCATACTGACATACATCTGTGAGTATGTATTCACAAGACTGGAAGTACTAAACCTTAAATTTTGAAGTTTCATTATCATAGCCTGTGACCAATCCTATTATTCTCTCACCACAACATTTTGAAGACGTATCTACCTGCCATATCTTCATTTTCTCTCTTAACTTTCTCGACAATCGAAACTTCCTGTAAAGAGAAGATCCGAATTAGATGATTCAACATTGATCAAATTAAGTGTAGCTAACTGAGAAATAGTATGTATATATAAATCTCTATTCCTGTGTTTACATCAGGAATTGACGAAGATCTAGATTCATGGGCACTTGAAGAAACCACACAGCTATAAATTGATCGAGTTCGGTTGGATGCTTTTTGTCTTCCTTTTCCTGTTCCACAAGAAGATTACAATGCAAATTAACAACTTTAATTTCTTCTGTTAAAGGAAAAAATGATATCTTCCCATGGCATTATAATATACTCTTATACCCTAAATAATTCGATTTGGTTGAGAATGTGCTAATGAATTTCAGTTTCATAACATATTCAAATAATTTCTCTACTGAATGGCAACAAGAATGAAAAATGACAAAAAGAATCAAGTGTTGAAGCTACATCATTAATAGAAACTAAAACTAACACTTGGTATTCTTTTACTAACAATGAATAGAACTAAGGAACAAGGATACACAAGACTTCTTCCTCTTCTTCTTCTTCTTCCTTTTCTTAGATCACAGGTAAATGCAAGCAGACATCAGAATCTCATCTCGTATAAATTCTATAAATTACTGCTAATAATAGCATAAGTCATGCATCTAAATCTTTGAAGATCTATGTGAACCCTAAGATTTGGTAAAGTATCATGATGTGTTCTTTATCAAACTCTAATTCAACAACATGCATACTAATATACATGAACCAGAAAATTTCTCTAGAACAACATCTGCAAAATTAAACTGTCAGGGCATTATTGAAGGGTAGGCCAACTTTTCAAATTAATAGACTAAAAACTAACACTTGGTATTCTTTTACTAACAATGAATAGAACTAAGGAATAAGGACACACAAGACTTCTTTTTTTTTTCTTCTTCTTCTTCTTTTTTTCTTCTTCTTCCTTTTTTTTAGATCAGATGTGCTAATGCAGTGCATTACTGTAAATCTCATCTGTATGCAGTCCTATAAATTAAGGCTAATAACAACATAAGTCATGCATCTAAATCTTTGAAGATCTATATGAACCCTGGGACGGTAAAGTATCAAGGATGTGTTCTTTATCAAACTCAAAGAGCTCTGGTTTTTATTACGATCAAAAGCTTCATGTACAAGATTCAATTTTCAATTTCACTACTTCGATCACCTTCCATAATTGAACATACAAATTCACCATATCAAGAAAGCGATAGAAGTGAAAAAAAAACATATTAGAGACATGCACAAAGGTACATTCTCCAAGTTCCCTACCTTCTTCTCTTTTTTAGTTTCCTTCAACTCAAAGATTCATTTTTCAGAATTAAACGAAACCCTAAATAAGATAGGGCCAGCATCAAAGCAAAACAAATTCAATCAAAAAGAAGAAAATTATCATAGAAAAATGAAGAAAATGAAAGAAAGACATATAACCTGGTAAAAAAAACCTAGAAAATTTGACAAACTAAGATGAAGTATGTGCAGTTAAATGATTATTTATCGAGAAACCATGTCGATTGTTTGAGAGATCCCTGCCGCTGATGATTATTGTGGCAATCTTTAAAATATATTTAACTAATATAGATTGGAAAAACTGGATAGATTTGAGACAGCCAGGTAGATTTTGATATCTGGCATTCATTAGTTGACAAATGACATTAATACTGCCATTGGCCTGATCCTTTTGTTTTCTAAATAATTTGAATACAGAGATGAAACAACGATACATGGCTTGAGAAATTCAAATTTATCAAGATTTTAACTACATGTGCACTGAAGCTTAAAAGTGATGCTCTCTAATGGAGTTCAAAATGATGAATTTTTTGGATTTTTTTTTCAGGAAGAATCTTAATCTCAGGTCTCATTACAATAAAACTAAGGGGGTAAAAAATAAATGGTGAAAGTTACTTTACCCTTTGAAGCTAATCATTTTAGTGCGTGAGGCAAAGAGAAAATTAGGAAAACTAACTGCTAATAGGTTTTTAGAAAGAATTCAAAGTCTAACACACATGATTCTATAGTTCTAATTTGCACTCTTCCTTCTGGCCGTAATCGAAGATTTTTCGCCTTGCGTAATCCAGTTGTTCTTATATTTGAATATCTATCAGTTTATCCCCACATGTGCAGTAAATGTGCACACAATAACAGCTTAAGACACAATTTAGGCTTAAAAAGCTTTTGTTTGTATCTTTTAATTCCTTTTGTTTTTATGCTTTTCATATTGGAAATGAGGAAATGCTAACTACAATTGGATCAAAATAGAGGCATATTTTGCCTTTTGAAATGTGAATATATAGTAAAAGTGCTTATCCAGGATGATGAATGTCAGCCTAATTCTTCGTCATGGTATCAGACATTGTTAGTGTTGCAATAAAGATGTACTTCTCACGATTAGTACGGAACTATTGATTAATTAGTGTGTGCTTAGGTAAATTGAAAACAGATTTCATATATACTTCTAATTAATCCTCGTGACATGGGCCATCACAACATCCATTAACTTGTCAACTAAAATGAAGGCGGCTAAATAAATTGCTAGGTCAAGGTAAGTACTCAGTGGGAAACATGAATAATAGCTAGCATCCCAAATGGGGGTGAGCATTTTGCCCCCTATTTCAAGTACCCACACTTCTTTCACACCAAGATTGTGTCTCATGCCTTCTAGGAGGCTTTGTTAGGATGCAGCTCTTAAAAGTAAGAGATACATAGTATGACGAAGTTAGATGTTGCTTTGCCTCATTAATTATCTTTTCACTAACACTAAGTTGAGCATTCACACCTATATCACTTGTATTATACATTTCCGATGTGCACATTCGGGAGTTGTACAAAAGGTAAAAGACATGGATTTCTGTGCAAGATTTATAAAACTAAAGAAAGTCTATAATGCACCATCTCCTAATTGGAGGGAAGCCTTGTCTTAATCATTATATAGCTAGGTTTCTATGACAAATACATTAGTGCGTATGGTTGCATAATGAATAGAACATAAAGTTATGAGATTGTCATGATTTATCAAGCTATAATGTTGCATACACTCTCAATCTTGAGAAATATTGAATTTGTATTTAGATGATCAATTGGAGGCTTTAACCAATAGGTAAAACTCTAAATGGTCATATATTTCCAACAAATTGGATCTTGATATATAGATGTGCAGACAATATGTATGTATTCTTAGTAGACACATGATAATATCTCATCAAATTGAGATGATGTGTCCTATTAGGTGATCTTATTGAATTACGTGTCTCAGGAGCTGCTGACATGGAGTTGAAGTTGTCAAAATCTATTATGATTGATTTAGTCTTCTACTCTTTCTGTTATGATCTAGTCTTCAACTATTTTCTAAGAGATTTCTGTTAGGTAATGTGCAGCAAATTTGGCTGCATTTTTTTTTTTTTGCTTGTTCTATTTTAGATTAGTTTATAAATAACTACATTTATCATCAATAAAATATATCCTTCAACATTTCAAAAAAAAAAAAAACCTTTGTTTCGCTAAATCTTTCGAAAAGAAACTTTCAATATGGTGGTCAGAGTTTTTCGTTTCGAAGATACTAGTGAGGTAGTGAGCCAAACCACTCTTTGAGTATTCACCATTTTCCTTATTCAAACACAGTGCCTATAACTAACTGCCAGATGAGTTCGGAAGCTTCATCAAATGCAGTAGCACCTCCAATACTATTTGATGGAACGAATTATCAAGTATGGATTGTTCGAATGGAAGCCTACCTTAATGCAAATGATCAATGGAAAGCTGTTGAAAATGAGTACGAAGTTCTTCCTTTACCCGACAACCCGACTATGGCTCAAATAAAAAATCACAAGGAGATGAGGCAATGGAAATCAAGGGCAAAAGCTAGTTTATTTGCAACAGTTTCATCAACAATTTTCACCAGAATCATGACACTGAAAATAAAAAATGAAATCTGGAACTTCTTGAAGAAGGAGTATGAAGGAAATGAACGAGTCAAAGGCATGCAAGTTCTGAACTTGATCAAAGAATTCGAGATGCAGAGAATGGAAGAATAAAAAACAATCAAGGACTACTTTAATAGACTTCTTCACATCGTTAACAAAGTAAAGCTTTTTGGTACTGATTTTTCTTATTCTAGAATAGTGCAAAAAATTCTTGTAACAATTATTGAAAAGTTTGAGTCCACAATGTCATCTCTAGAAAACTCAAAAGATGTGTCAAGTATTACCTTGGCAGAATTATTAAATTCATTACAAGCTCAGGAACTAAGGAGACTTATGTGGCAAGATGGATATGTGGAGGGCGCATTTCAAGCTATATCCAAGAACAATATGTATAAGAAAAGCAACATCAACAGTAGCATCAACAATACTACCTCAAAAAAGGTGCCTAGTGGAGACCTAAGATAAAATGTTACAAGAGTGACCAATTAGTACACATGGAAAAAATATGCAAATCTCAACAAAGCAAAGAAGGAGAAGCTAAGATCGTTGTTGAACAACTCAAGACGAAAGCAACCTGCTTTGCGGCATCATGCCTTGCTACTAGTTGCTCTTAAAAAAATTAGCTTATTGATAATGGTTGTACAAGCCATTAGAGAGCTTGTACAACCGTCATTTCTAAATTTAGAATTGGAAATGGAGCATATCTTGAAGTAAAAGGCAAAGAAACAAAGGGCGATCGGGGCGTCTCATAGTTTCAAATTAATTTTTAATGCCTTATATGTTCTTAAATTAAACAAAACTCTTGTGTTGGTCGCTTGTTGGAAAAATGGATACATGGTGCTATTTGAGGATACACCCTTTGATTATTGACGACAAGATGTAAAAGTGTTTAAAGTCCAAATGAAAGATACAATCTTTACCTTGAACATGTTGGAAGATGAGCAGGCTGCAGTACACAAAGAAAACAGCAACACAATGCTTTGGCATTGGAGATTGAGGCACTTTCATGATAAGGCTCTACTCTTTATGAAGAAGACAAATCTTAGGGCGTGGGGGGGAGGGCCTTGCTTGATTTTGAAGATGAGCTCCCTACTTATACAATTTGTCGGTATGGGAAGATGAAAAGGCTTCATTTTCCACAAAATAAGGCTGGGAGGGCTACACAAAAACTGCAGTTAGTACACACAGATATTGGAGGACCTCATAAAACTCCATCATTGAATGAAAGTAAGTTTTACATTGCTTTCATTGATGATCACACTAGAATGTGTTGGATTTATTTCATGAAAGTTAAATTTGAGGTTGCTGATATCTTCTACAAGTTTAAAGGTTGGGTGGAAAATCAATGTAGGTGCAAAATGCAAGTGATCAAATTTGATAATGGAACTGAATACACTTTTGAAAATTTTAACAAGTTTTGTGAGAGTGCAGGCATTGAACACCAACTAATAGCACCTTATACCCCTAAACAAAATGGGGTGGTTGAGAAAAAAAAATCGAACACTTACAAAGATGACAAGGTGTTCATAGCAAAAGCACTCACCAAAGAAACTCTAAGCTAAGGTCGCAACACAACGCTTTTTCTATCAATAGATTGCTAACAAGGATTCCATTTGAAGCATGGTATGGCTATAAAACTAAGGTCAAAATTAAAAATTGGTCAGTTTTTGTTTCTCTGAGTTCATCGTTAAGACAAATCGGATAAGAAAGCAAAACCTAGTATCGTCATCGGCTACAATTCAGTTTCAAAATCTTATAGAATTTATCTTGCACAAGACAACAAAGTAACTATTAGTAGAGATGTTCAATTCTTTGAGTCATATAGTTGGAACTGGGAAAATGATTTGAAGCTTGAGTTAAAAAATGAAGATATTTATGCATAAAACCTATTGGGAGGGAACCAGTAGTCTTTGATAACTATGGATAGTTCAATGTTGTTATAATAGCTTATGGATATGAAGAAGTAGAAACAAATAAAAGATGGGTGGTTGCAATTAAGAGGGGATTTGAAATGATTGAAAAAATCAAACTCGATGCTAGGTGATTATACTCTACACAAAAAACATTAGGAGTAAAGTGGGTCTATAAAACCAAACTCAATCCTAATGGTTCTATAAATAAACACAAGGCTAAGCTGGTTGTTAAAGGATATGAACAAATGTTTGAAGTGGCTTTCTCTATGACTTTTGCTCTAAGAATTCAGATTGGACACCATAAGAATGTTGTTAGCTCTATTGCTCAAAAAGGTTGAATATACATTAGATGGATGTCAAATCCGCTTTCGAATGTGGCACTAGAGGAAGAAAATTTTGTACTCTAAAGGTTTCTATTGCTCAAGGAAATGAGGAGAAAGTATATTTGCTATAAAAATCCTCAGGATTTAAAGTGCACCAAGGGCTTTCTTGGTACTCGTAGGATTGATGTACATTTGATGGGCTTGGGCTTTGCAAAGTCTAAATGAATTTACTCTATCTCAAGAAGATTGGTGATGAAATACTGTAGTATCTCTATATGTCGAAGATTTGTTTGGTGACAGAAGTAGTATGGAGCAAATTGATACTTCAAAAGAAAAATAAAGGATGCTTTTGAAATGACCGATTCGAAGATGACATTCTTCCTGGCATGGAAGTTCAACAAAAGAAGAATGATATCCTTATATGCAAACATGTATGCCTAGAGATTCTAAAAAATTTAACATGAAGTGGTGCAAGCCAATTTCAACCTCGAAATTGAATCAAAAGGGAGAAGCTTTTCAAGGAAGATGGAGTTGAAAAGGTATATGAAGGCTATACAGGCCTTAATAGGTTGCCTTAATGATTTGACTACAAACTGTACGTATATTACATATGAGTTTTGTTATCATAGATATGTACAAAGAAGCTTATATAAATCTTCTTTGACCAAGCTCATTTTGACTTAAGCTATTTAAATCCACAAAGAAGCTTATATAAATCTTTTTTGAGGGATTAGAGCTTGAAAGCTTAGTTTTATAAAGTTGTACAAAGATGAATCTCAATCACCTTTGAAGAAAGATAAAAGCTCACCCTTCTTTTTTATCAATCATTCATGAGCAGATATTAGGTCGAAGAACACGAGGCAGACAAGTTTATTATATTTTTTTAGTCTTGAAATCTTCTTCAATATCTGCATTTGATAGAAATTATATTGGAATATTAAAATCGTAAGTATCAAACTAATTTATCCTTTAGATCAATATTTTTCTAATGGTATTTATAGTTACAGGTTTCCACTACTTTAGTTTTAGTAGTTTAGGTTTTCACTACATTTTTTTCCATTTTTTTAGTGGTATATATATATATATATATATATATATATATATATATATTTTAAAGCATGCATTTAATGTGATCCAAGGCCATGAAATGGAACAAATAAAATTCCCATCAACCTTTCCTACATAATTATTTGCTCAAAATGGGTACAAGACATCACAAACTAAAGGAAAGTGTTACAAATCTCATCATGCCTAACTCAAATGATAGAGCATTCATTGATTGATTGAAGAATGCTGTTGATGAGACCAAACTAAGAATGCGATTTGTACTCTAATTTCTAGAAATATTTGATATTAATCAATGTTTTCCATCTTTAGGTGACTTTCTCTCCACAATTTCATTTCAATGATTTACTCTTGTGATTAATTTCTTTTGCTAACATATTTATTTGTTTTTAGACTTTCTTCTAGTATTTGCTTTCCTTCCATACCACAACTTAGCTTCACCAATTTCTTCTCAATCTCTAGATCTCAAAGTCTATTATCTTTAATTCCCTTTTCAAATCAAAGTAATATGCCCTTGTACTTTAATTATGAAATTAGCCCAAGGGATTTATCGATGTAGATTCTCTTCTTAGGTGAATTTAGACAATAGATGGGTAATATTTTTTAACATTGTTGCTTTTAGCCCTTAGAATCTCTTTGTATACTAAAGTCTATCTTCAAGAGAAAGTCGCGATGAGAGTTAAGCTTATCATTATGATAAATGTTCAATGGAAGAGCAATGGATGTAAAGAATTAAGGCATCAGAATGATCGGTATCAACTTTGCTCCTACATGACCCGATCGATCAAGCACTCGCTTATCTATTATTCAAATTTAAGAACATGAAAAGCCAAAATCTCTACTCCCTCTCCATCAATGGAAGGACAAAGGCCTTTAGTGTAACCTTTCTAGTCAAGAGAATTTGGGTTTACAATCACTAAACTCTGCGCTTTTCTCATGCCTTTCTTCGTTCATGGTTAACATTCTGGTGTTCTCACATAGAGGAACCACACCAATCCATCCGAACTTGATGGTTAAACTCTACTATAGACAATATTGTAGGGGAGGTCCTGTAGAACTTGATGGTTTTTTTTTTTTTTTGATAGGCAAGGGCAAAAAAATCATAGATACGGGGGTTATAGAGCCAATTTGATCCCAAAAGTACACAGGGAATGTAACTCCCGTTATAAGAAAAGTAAATGATACAATTCCTGATTACCGCTCTTATAGACGCTGAGTGTAACTCCAACTAGGCTAAGATGCCCTATCCAAATTTTTGCTTTGAAATATTGCTTCGTCGAAAGAGAGACACCTCATCAAAGTTATTTAAAAATAAAAACAAAGGTCATTCCCACAAATCATAAAACAGTAATATCATTCCACAATCTCCTTATTTTAATGATGAACTTAAACCGGATCTTAATTCAATAAAAGGTCCAGTGGCACTTATAAATGAAATAGTCAAATGGAGGTAGAACTTACCTTCCCAAAATCGAATTCCTCAGTACACATGCAGAGTTCGAGTCATTTTTATCTTTTCATCAATTGCCTTCATTAGACGTAATAACAAGACAAATAGAGCATATTAGTATAAAAACTTTATGATCATTGAATATAAAGTACAAATATGATTAGTCCAAAAAATTTTATGATCACGAACATAAAGTACAAATATGCTACATAGATAGCGCCAGCGGAAGTGATAAGAATGATATGGATATGTAATCGAGGATGAAATCTATTTTCAATAGAATGATAGTGTTGATAAGAATGATACATAGATAGCAAAATTTTTGATAGTGTTGATATTTTAAATTCATAGGATGAAATCTTTCTTTGTAATTTCTGCCCTGGGCTAATATGTAAATCGCAGATAGGTCCTAATCATTGATTTTTTTACTGGGTCAAGCAAATGAGAGCCTGTGGGTTTTTGTTTATCTTCCCTTTCTTTTGTATTCCTTAGGGGGCCCCTCTTGTATATCCCCCGTATATCGAGGTCCGCCTCAGGGTACTCTTTTTTTTCCGATAAGTATATTCTCTGCGCTTACTTTATCTCAAAATAAAAAATATATAATGATATGGAATAGGAATGTAAATAGAAAGTCAAGTTTCGCAACATTAGAGTATTAAGGAGGAAGTTACGAGTCAGTGACTATCAAAACAAATGAGATATATTGAAAGATAATTGAACTGCTTTGAGGCATGTTGTTTTGATCCCTAATGACCAAGCAATGTGGGATTACCATAGAAAAGGCATAAACATAAATACGTAAAAATAATCCAAGAAGAACAGAAAAGTACCATCTATCATACGTAAATTTCTAACTAAACTCTACTTTTTGCATCCTCAGGTACTTCATTATATCATGTCATGGAAGCTTTTCGCTTCTTCAAAGTAAATATTTTTCTGCTTCTTCGCAAATATGATTCGTAATGATCATCAATGAGATTATGTTACAATTTTAATTACCCTAGGCTAAAGTTAAAAATTACAAATAAAGTGAATTGGTAAAAATATAAAGCTTGCCTTGAAAGTGAGCGATGAATGCAATGAGATTTTCTATTTGATGCTCTATTCGCAGAGGCACTTTGCTCTAAATCGAGAATGGCCATATTGATCGTGTGTCCAATTCACCTCCTTTTTTATAAAATTTACACAACCTTCATATCGTATCCAAAGACAGAACTTAAATACTTAATTTTCTAAATGCGTAAAAGAAAAAAGAAAAAGATTCAGTAGCATCAAGCTAATAAGACACCACCACAAAGATATAACACACTAAGAGGAGTTTTTTTTTCTTATAGGAACACACACTAAGAGGAGTTTGTATAGGACAAAAATCATGTTCGATAAGAACAAGGCTACGACCATCATGATAAAAAACATGTCCCCTCTATTGACAAATAAATGGGAATGTACTTGATAAAATGTATTTCCAAGAATGCTACGTGGCTCTAAACTTTAAAGAACACGGATTTCTATTAGGCTATCTAAGAAAATGTCCACCTAGTTCATCGGAGGTTAGGAATCAAGAATTATGTGTGTAAAACACAGAGGCTTCATGCAATAAAAGGGGAAAGAGCTGGGCTTAAGAATCTAGAGGAAGACAGTCTTAGAAAGTAGAAACTTACTCAAGCCGTGAATGTCCTCAACTTTGATGATCCTCTAGGAACACCAACTTCATTCTGAATAAATAACTTCCATTAGAACTGACATGAAACATACATCTTAATACAGTCAAAACATACATGAAAAAACACTATGATAAGCATGCACCATAATGATGCACTTGTTCAAGTAAGTATGCACTCCACTAACATCTAGTCCACATGATACGCCGTGGATCACTAATATCTTAAATCAGATATAAAGTAAAGAACACATTGATGACACCGGGATCTAAACTCTAGAAGGGTCAGCCTTGAAGCTTTAGTCTGCAGCATACCCTGGCTTTCTCAATGCAGCCAAGACTTTCCCGTCTGATAGTCCCACACCCATTGTCGATAAGTGGGCTTCGCCATTTCACAATGCAGCTGGGCAGTCTTCTACTTCGTCGAGTACCGGCCCAAGATTATGGTACCACAAAGACTCGACCTCACCTTTGTCCGACGACCACGACGGTAAACGACGTCATTTTGATGCTAAATCCACCAAAACAAAATCGTGGATATAAAAACAAAATTATGAAAATTACAGATTAAAACAAACTTTTTGTTCAGGATTTAAATGAAATAGTCATAAAAGTTCAGGATTTTAATACTAATTTTCCCAAAAAATAATGTTATTTTATGAAATCTTAAAAATTGATCCTAGTGATGCAATGAATGAATGCTTTCATCTCCAATGCAATGAAATATTGTTTTCTTCCTGTGTTCCAGGAGTTGAGGAGGGTCCCCCATCTATGTATCAAGGTGTCCTTTCTATTCTATCCTAATTTCTCGCTCTTCTTCCTCGCATTTTTCCCTGGTCGTGGTCTCTCAGTTTACTGTACTGAGGAGCGTCTCTTCCGTTACTTGCACCGCATTATTCGGGCTCGAGCAAGTAGGCACCTGCTCTTTCTTTAATCTACACTTTATTTTTATTTATTCATATTTATTTATTTATTTTTATGCCTATTCCATTTTTTTTTTACAAATTGTTCCCTATTCATGATATGAATGTTGCTAATCCTTGGATCAAGTTCTGGCATTTTTTGTGACTGATTCCCCTAGAATACAAGTGGTCATTAAGGCTTCGTTCGGAACCCGGAAATTACTAAGGACAAAAAATAGAAAGGAAAAGCAAAGGAAAGAGAAGTTGAGGAAACTAAAAATAGGTTTTGATGGTGCTTTTTCTATTGATACTAGGCTGGATTCACAAGTCGCTGGGCCGCT
>JAEQBH010000504.1:0-66583 GCA_016808115.1 Tetrastigma voinierianum
CTTCTAAACTAAGATACAGTGATACCAAGAAGATCACATCTCCAATCGTGGGAATGACATGATTAGGCAAGAAAGCACTCAAACCTATCCCATAGGTTCAAAATAGCACTGGGCACTAATCACACCCCCCAACCTAAACGTTGCTAGCCCCTTAAGACTTGCACACTTCATTAGGTGTAAATGACATGATTAACGCGCCAAAAAGCACTCAAAACCTATCCCACGTATAGGGTTAATAGCACTTTGAGCACTAATCACACCCCCAACTAGAAAACGTTGCTAGCCCTTAGCAATGCAAAAACAAAAGGAGTCATAATAGTGAATTTCAAAGGTTTATGATTTAAAGTTTATGTGCTTATAAACATTACGCTTAAAAATGAAAAAATTGACATAAATTTAAGAAAACCGATGAAAAGACAAAACCATACAAGAACAATTCTAGGTCAACCTTGGATCCAAGATTCTCAACTTGAATTTCCACCTAAGTCTAATGGTTCTTTATGTAACCAGATTAAGCCAATAAATTGCAAAATTTGTCCCCTCCCTCCATCCTAGCACTGACATGGCCTTAAGTTGTTGAACAACCAAAATAGGGCTAGTTACACTTTTCTTTCTTTATTCAACTACATTGTAGGGTGCAATGCTTAAAATTCGACTTCACCAAAGTCGAGTGTAGGGTCCACGATGACTCCCAACCAATTGGAGTTTAGGGCCTTCAGGCCCGGGATAATGACACAAACTCTGAAGCTACCGGACTCAGTGACCGAGAAAATCAAGCACCTACAATTCGTTAGACTCTACCTATCCACCCATGCTATAGCAGACACAAAATCGATGACTCCAAACGATTAAGGCTTGAGACATGGGACAAAGGCTTATCACCACCCTCGGACCGTGTTTCGGGTTCCAAGGCAAAACTTCACAATTTTATTTTCTTTTTCTTCTTTTCTTTTTCTTTCTTTTGCTTTTCTTTCTTTTCTTTTGAAGACAACATTAGATCTTCAAATGTAGGTAACATAAACCTATCTAGGTTATAGCATACCTAAGACCGGCTGTGAAAAAGTATGCAAATTCACATTTATTGAAATAATGCGGAGTCACGATTGTGAATTAGCATAAGGGGAAATTTTCAAGTTGAGCATGGAACTTTGGCGAAAATTATTCAAACATAGATTTGTTCTAGCATAGAGGTGACAAATAATGATTCAATTTTCCAACATAAAGCAATTCAATTGTTCGATTGAAAAGAAAAGCATTTATACATGGTAAAGGCACAAAACATGGTATGCAAAAAACTGTATATATAGACTGAATAGCTTTTGATATAGCCAAAATGGCTAATACATAATTCTAAAGCTAAACACAGTATCCTTGCCCACTATAGTATATAAATCCTAATCCAAAATTAGTAGGCGGAGTTGATAAAGTGGTAACTATCTGAAATATAAAGAAATCTAACCACCTACATTTGTTGTGGTGGTGGTGGAGTCTGATTCTTCTTCTTTGCGTGAAACATCGAAGAAGGCTGCGTTAGTGGTGAGCTCCTCGTGACGGGAACATGAAGGCCCGGGTGTGTCATAATGCAGCCGACGTGGTGGCCGCTGATGACCTCGATCTGGGGCTGCTGTAAATAGCTAGTGGCGGAATGGCATCCATCACCACGAAGCTATCTCGGTAGCATGAATGTACTCCTACTTGAATGGTGTCTTGAATAGGATGGGCCGGGTGTATCTGCTGCAGCTGCTGATGTAGTGTGTCGAGGGGGAGATGGAGGTGACATTTGTGGAGCTGGACTCCTCTGTATCTCGGGCTCAGGGGCAGGCATATCATCGGCGTGGGCGTCCTCGGCCTCTTGACCCGGTACCTCCTCCTGGTCCTGTCGTCTGAGGTGGAAAGACACGGGGATAGTCATCACCCGCTCCACTGACAGCACCAGAGGGCATCGGACCCTCATCTCTATCCTGGGCTCCGCTGGGAATCCCAGATGCTCGAGAACATGGCAGAGGAGTCTCGGCATCAGTAGTGGAAGGCTCTCTGCTCTTGCTAGGTCCTTCCGATGGACCTTCTCCTCGAACTGCAAAAGAGAGGCCATCGCCGGCTCGGAGGACTAAACGAAATCCCCTGAGATCGGTAAGAGCCTCCCAGTGGCTCCCCTCATCTTGCACATAATGCTGCGGAGGGAATAAAAACTCGTGCGAATAGGTGGTCGATCGGTGACATCGGGGCGGGGTGCCTCTGTAAAATCTTTGGTCAATGGTGGTGTCTGGCCGGTGCACCGGAACCATCTCCACTGTGTGGCGGGTGGGCCAGTGCTCCACGATAACCCTCCCCGGTGCGCGGCGGGATGCGCAGGCCCAAAGGCTGGCCGAAATATCGGCCGCTACGAGTACCGGGCGGTCACCGATCTTGGCGAAGCTCGAAGTGGGCGTGCTCCCACTGAGGTCATCGGTGGTAGAAGCGCAACACCGCTCGAAGGTAGTAATCTTTGCCTCGAAGTCATGAAAGGTAGCAGTGAATACTCCTCGATCAACCTCATGGACTCTCGGTATCTGGGATCATCCCTCAGCGTGGGGACGTCGTAGAACGACTGCTGATGAAACTCTCTGCGGTGGAGTCGTGCATTCCGAATAGGGTTCCACTACGAGAGCAGTGGCGTCGAATCTCGAGGCGACGGCGGTGAGGTGATGAAGTCGCACCGGCGGCGGTATATTTGGTATTGTTCGCGGCCAAGAGGAAGGCGACTCACACACGGGCCGATGTGCGGGCTGCTTGAAGGCGAGGCCTCCTGGCATCTCCACCCGGGGCACCGGGCGATGGGGCTGAGGTCCATCCGTGTTTGATAACGTCTAAATCCTGAGCTCCTCCGGTGCGGCCTCGGTGGTGATGGTGCGGGACCGGTCTGGGCCAGAGTGGGGTGAGAGCCTCTCTCTCGGGTGTCTTGAATCTCACCGTGGCCGACGGGACCCACCTCGATCTGAGCCATGCGAAATATGAATAAAACTCGGGAAGAAAGCTCGACTCACGAGAAAATATAAGCTGGCACTTGCTGTATGCGGGCGAGGCTCTCAAGACCTCTTGAATCACTGCAGACGGGCGGATGAACCAAGGCTGTTGGCTACGGTACGAAATCGGCCTGAATGAAGGCTCGGCGATCCATGGCCTAGGCTGGGGCGTGGCTTGGTCGTGAAGGTGGGTCTTGTGGTAGTGAGCAGTCGGGGCGCTCGTGCGCGGCGTGGTGGAGGCTGGTCGAGGGCTCAATGAGGCTGAGACGGAGGTGCGGGTAAGAGACAGAGATACGCGGGGCGGAGGCCTTTGGCGGCAGTCGTGTTAGGCGCAACTCCGGCGATGGCGGTCGGCGGCAAAGGTTGGAAGACTCCGAGGCAGCGCGGCCGGTGGTGGGAGACTGGGCTGCGGGCAGAGCTCGTTAGGGGAAAGGGAAATATGAAGTGACGATATGGCCATCCCCCTCCCATGTTTATATATACGTTTAGAGGCAGCCGAAGGGTCTCCCTACACCAAATTTTCGCTATTTTTAGCGAATTTGGCCTAAACCGAGTATTCCACCTGCAATTCAAAAATAAAATTTTTCGATTAATTATTAATACTATATGAAATAAAAATTATTGTTATAAAATTTACTATATGAAGCTATAATTAAAAATTTTAAACAAAGTACTATATTATATAAACAAAATTACTAATTATTAGAAACTGCTAAGTTAAAAATTTTCGAAAATAACCTAAAGTATTAAAAATTAACTGAATTAAAAACAAAAAGCAAACATTGTGAACTGCAATTCGGTTTTCAAAAACACCGAACCAGTTCAATCTCAAAATTACTCAAAATTCGAGGAGAATGATCTCCTCATTTGCGTGCTTTAATTTTGGCTCCATGGTGTTGGGTGCTTGATTATTGGACTTATTCCTCGGTGATGGGTACATTTAGATTGGCTTGATTGCCTTGTAGTGGGTGTTGATGGTAAGACCAATATCTCCTCATCTCCTTGGCTGATTACTCCTTGCAATTCTTGGACACTGTGTTTTCCTGCATACTGACCATTTGAATCAACTTCATCAGTTATTGGATTTTCAGTTTCTAAAAACTTATGCTTGTTGTTAAAATGAAAGATGTTCAACTCCAAGGTCATGTTACCGAAGGTAAGTTGCATGACTCCATTCCGGCATTTTATGATTGCATTGGCTGTGGCCAGAAATGGTCTTCCTAAGATGATTGGTACATGATTGGGTTCCTTTGAAATTTGCTCGGGGTGTCGAGCACCACAAAATCACCGGGTAGTGAATTTATTACGACACTAAGACATCTCAACTATCCCCTTAGGGATTTTGCGATCTATCGGCCAATGATATTGTATGATGTTGGTAGGTTTAAGTTCACCTAAACCTAGGCAGCATCTTGAATGCGGCATTAGGTTCTGGCAATAAATCGAGCAATGACTTGTCTATGCAATTCCACTTTGATATTAGTGAAATTGTGGGAGATCCGGGATCCTTGTATTTAACGGGGTATTTGCTTTGGATAGCACTGACTTGTTCGGTGAAATGCCTTCTTCTCAATGCACTAATCTTTCTTAGTTGTGCAAAGATCCTTCAAAAATTTTTGCATAAGCGGGGACTTGTTTGATTATGTCGAGTAAAGGTATGTTAACCTTTACTTTCCTTGACCTCAAAATGCACCTTGTTGAGATGCCTTCTTCTTACCTCTAGTACTTGTGGAAATGGAGGTGGTATCAGTGTTCATTGAATCCTCTTTTGGGAGAATATGCTCGAGTGCATTTCTTCTCCCTGCTGGATTACCCGACGGGTTTTGGCGCCGGTTGAGTCAACCTCTTCCACTTCGGAATTGATTATAGCCTTAACTTCGCCATTCTGAATTGTTGGTTTACTCTGGTTCATGGGTTGGATGTTGCAGCGGTGGGGATATCCCTTCTCTTGCTTTCTATATTAGTGATCTTGTGATTGAATACATAGTTTTGTGATTTTTGGTTGGTGTCTCAGCCCACATCTGTTCTTTTTATTCGATTATTCTCTACAGTATCAATTCTTTGTGCCAGTTTTGAGTTCTTTGTTCCTCAACAAGTTGCCGCCTTACTGAGTCGGTATGGCTTGTTTCCGCTGGGAAGAGAGTTGGTGGTTGTTGTGTTGTGAGAGACAGGCGGGATTTGGCCTGAAGTGCGTAAGCGGGGGGTTGGGTCTCCATGCAGGTTAAGAGATTGATTCCTCCAATTAGGTGTAGGTGGCCGTATGGAGCATTGGATTGTTGGGGCTTATATTATCTACCGGTGTTTGATGGGCATCAAATCCTTCAACTGGGACCATGGACAGGATTACGGTAGGTATCGAGTTGGAAATTGTTGCAAGGATTGGTTTGTGCGAGATTTTTAGTCAATACGCCACTTCGTGGGCTGTTTGCCTTCAGCTCCCTCTACCTTCTAGCTAAGGTTGAAATCCTAGCTTTCATTTCCATATCTGAAGACCAGTCACCACATACCACCCACTGGTTATTGTGGTCTAACTCTGCATTTCTCTACAAGGTTAGGCTCATCCCAACCCTTAGAAGTTTCAGCCACGTATTTTAAAAAATCCATGGCTTCGTCAGGATGCTTGCTTAGAAAGTCTCCTCCACACATGGTTTCTAAAAACACTTCGCATGGCGGAGACATACCCACCGTAGAAGTGGTTATTCTTATCATCATATAAAACCCGTAGTGTGGGCATGTGATGGTCTCATAAATCTTTCCAAACAGTGAATCTCTCACCATCATGAGCTGCAAAAGTCATAAATTTGCCTTTTCAAATTATTGGTCTTATGAGCCTTTAAAGAACTTCTTCAATTACACTGTGGCCTATTGATTTCTTATGGTTCTAAAACGATAGGGATTTGAGCCATATCTTGTACTTGTCGCCAAGAATTCGATCGTACTTTTAACCCGACCAATCCATGTCCATCATACCTTCCTTGAAGGTGAGTGCAAACCTCCTCAATCCTAATATGTGTAGTATGGTTTTCATTTTTCCATACCATGATATGGGGTAGAGAATTGCAAAATATGGCCCATTTGCTTCATCGGCGGCGGAATGATGCGAGGATGGGGCACTAACTCTACAAGTGGGTGGATGTAGTCCCTCATGGTTCTATAGGTTGTTGGATTCATTAGGGTTCTGGTTGGCTCTGTTGTTCCTCGGTAGGACCATGGTATCGGTATCTTACACTAACTCAGGCGGGTCGAGTTGTGTACTAATTCTATCTGATCTACGATGTGTCCCTATCCAGCATTATAAACTTGTACACAATTGTAGAGACAACAAAGAGAACCAACAAACTTGCAAAAAGATTAAAATTAACTAACAAAAATTAAAACTAGCCCTGAATGAAAAGCGAAATAAATAGATTCACCTTTAAGTGCTAAAAGCGCGGTTCTACTGTTGGAGTTACAAAGAGGTAAAGGTTACCTTCACTTGTGATGTTGATCACAAGTACACCTTAACTCATCATTAGTAGTTTGGCACCATCCCGGTAATGGCGCCCGTTTGATTCGATACCACAGTAAAGTGAGGCTAAAATCAACGAAATTTACATATACACCTAAGTTCCTCTTTGCCAGTATTGACTCTTGTAGTATAGTGGTCTAAATTCGAACACGGGGATGGGTTTTTCACTTCTAAAAATGATTTGCATAAATTGCAAAAAATTAGGAGCTTTCTATTTGGACTTTTGATTTTGTTTTCAAAAAGCAGTGTGATGAGTTTAGCGAGAAGTGTAAAAACTGAAAGTTAAGTTTAAAAGTTAACTTTGAAGATTTGGAGTCACCCGACTTGGTAAGTTAGGGCAAACAAAATTCTCGAGTTTTATCTCGCAGTATGACAAGCAACCTATAGTCCTAGCCATAGCATGGGATCTATGTTTGCTAGCAAGCCTCACCACCAAAATCAACTCTATTTGAGTCAACACGGGTAGCATGCATCATGGCCTTTGGTTGAAACCCTAACATTAAATATCATTTCGGTGGCTCGTAAAGACCATCTAATGAACCCGTTGCATCCAGCAATAAGTACATATAGCGTATCACAGAAAACATAGTAAGTATTGGCCAAATCAATAATAACATTCAATGCTATTCAACCATATTTTGAAGATAGGGGTCATAAACCACGATTGCACGTAGCTTTTAATACATGAGGAATGACTTGCTGTTCCCCGCGCTCGCTAGCCTTCTCTTGAAAAGGGGAGGAGGCAGCCAGAGTATCTCTTGAGTTGTCCATCCTCAGAGGGGTGTTTGGCAGCCCAGAAAATAAGAGAAAGAGGAGGAGAGAAGAGAAAAGCAAACCCTAACTACAAATACGAGACTTTATTTACAAAAATGAAAACTTACAAATTGTCTCCCAAAATGTTGCTTAGGGTTACAAAATGGAAGGGGGCTTATATAGGCCACCCAATACAAGAAAATACTATAAAGCCTAACAATTTGGCTAAATTTAGGGACAAGGGAGTAATACACCAAATTTGAAGTCGGTTGGCATTAATTACAAAAGGTGTGACAAGGCAATGTATTTCGCTAAGGCTCAAGAATTTCGCTAGGCAGCGAAAATTTCGCTAGCTAGCGAAAATTTCGCTAGCTATCGAAATCACCAAGAGATAGCGAAAATAGGGAATTTCGCTAAGGCTTGCGTTCTTCTTCAGCGAAATTTATGTGGCTCATGAAAATGTGTTTTATTTAGGAATAGTGCACATAGAAATTGGTGAGTCTAGCGAAAATTGGTAATTTCGCTAAGGTTAAATTTTTCGCTAAGGTTCAAAAATTTTAAGCAATCCCCATGAATTTTCTTAACTCTATCGAAAATTCTGGTTACATTGATCTCAACACAAGACTGCATCTGTCCTCTCTTTGCATCATTTTCCAATCACTTTGCCTTCATTTTTCATTTGATTCTTGGTATGATTGATGGCTGAGAATTGGGATCAATCTTCATGATTCATCAATTGCCTCGATCTTGGGCTCAGTGCAAGCTTAAACAATCAAAAATACCTTCTTGGCATAAGTGATACCAAAGAGGCTTGCACACTTCAATTGGTATAAATGACATGATTAGCCTTGGCTTGCAAAAACTATCGCCTAGGGTTAGAAATAGCGGCTTTTGGGCGTAATCAAGTACTCGAGAAGGAGTTTGAGAGAAAGAGTACTAATACCTTATAAATAAATAAAAAAAGTATACAACGATCGTAACACTTCCTAAGCATCACTTTATGCTTATAGATTATAAAGGACGAGGTCTGGAACAAAGTCTCCTGATTCCATATAACTAACTAAAGAAACTATACAACATTTTTAACAGTTCGCAAACGTCACTCTTTGCTTATAGATTATGCCGAAATAGGTTTGAAAGAATGACTCTCAATACCTTATATATAACTAGAGGAACTATACAATGATCGTAACACTTCCCAATCCTTACTTGATTAGTGCCCGAAAAGTGCTATTTTGAACCCTATTCAAGATAGATTTTGGGTGCTTTTTGCGCACTAATCATATCAATTAAGCCAATTGATGTGTGCAGGTCCACTTACCACCACTGATGCCATTTTGAGATTGTTTTGGATAGTTTTGCAGGTTTTTGGGAACTTTAAAACACCAAGCTTAGCTTCTTATTGGGGTTGAATGCGAGAACCCTCGATGATTTCACCGTAGAGCGATGAAATATCAATTCAGTGAGAGGTGAAGGCAAAGTGATGAATGAGAATACGTAGAATACGAGTGAGCAAAAGCAGCGATCCAAGTTTTCGCTATGATTGCGAAAATTTCCTTTAGGATTACGAAAATTTGTAACCATAGAGAAAATTTAGTCTAGCAAAGTGGGAAGTTATTTAAATAAATTTGTGAAATTTAGCTAATAATTCTGTGCCTAAGCGAAATTAACCAATTTTGCTATCTCACATAAAATTAAGCTAGGCTAATAATTTCTATTAGCGAAATTCACTATTGATGTAAAAATTTCTCAGATTTAGCTATCTTTGTAGAAATTCGCTAATTTAACGAGAATTTGACCCAGGCTAAGCGAATTTTAAATATGCTAATGAAATCCTCTTGCATAGTGCCTTTGTGATTTTGTTATATTTGATCCCCAAACACTACGTTTTGGTGTATTACCACTTTGTCCCTTTTGTAAGCCAATATTTTAGGCATTCTTATATTTTCACACTTTGGGGTTGACTATATAAACCCCCATAATTTTGTAACCCTAAGCAATTTTTCACTTATGTAAATTTTTCCCGCAACTTTCATTTTAGGGTTTCATTTTCTCTCTTCTCTCTCCTCTTTCTTTCATTTTCTCATTTGACACTCCCCTTGAGGATGACAACTCAAGGGATGCTTGGCTTTAAGCCTCATAGTATGAAGAGGGAGGGTTGCTAGATTGGTTTTGGGGTTGCTGCGGGGTAGTCCTCATGTTTTGAATGCTCAGTCTTGCATTTATGGTTCTGACTTTCTAATCTAGGGTTTAATGCCATTTAATGTCATTCCCTTGGTCAATACTTGTCATGCTTTAGGGTTCAGTGCATGCTTAATGCTAGATGCACTAATATCATTTAGATGTCATTTACGAGCCACTGAAATGAGGTTGAGTGCTAGGGTTTTAAACTAAATGGGGCTTTGAATGCATAATACTTGTGTCGACTCAAATAGGAGTGGTTCTAGGGTTAGGTTTTATAGTTAAACAAAGATCTGGTTTTGGCTTTGACTATATGTCACTTTACTTATCTGAAATGACCAGGGACCTTGTTTTGCCCCCATGTTATCAAGCTAGTGACCTAAACCTTCAAGGTTACCATTTCACATTTCACTTTAAGCCATTACAGTCAGTCAGTGAACCAACAACTTCCACTGTTTTTAACCAAATCCAGAAATCCAAACAAAAAGCCTCACCATTTTCAAACACTGACGCAAATCATTCATAGGATGAAAACCCATCCCGTGTTGACCTAGACCGCTATCTTTGCGGTAGCTTGACTACGGCGTTAGGAGGAACTTAGAATATAAATTTTGTTGATTCGAATCACCTACCCGTGCTTGCGAATCAAATGGTGCGTTGCAGGATGGTGCCAAACTCATTATGATAAGTTGATGTGTACTTGTAATCCATTACAAGTGTAGGTGACCTTTAACCCTTTTTTAATTTAGGTTCTTTATGGCGCAAGTTTTCACTAGCTGCCGATTCTTGCTTTGTTTTGTTTTCTTCTGCAGTCGGAGTTTTTATTTGTAACAGCGATCCAGTGTGACTTTGTTTTTGTACTTTTTTGTGTTTTATTTTGTGTAATAGGTGTTTATGCACCCCTTTGGGACGAGAAGACACTTCGGGTAGGCATACGAGAATCGGTACACCAATTGAACAAGGTTGTGAAGTCGGTGTACCACAGTGTCGAATGGACCCCCTGCACGAAGAGCAGCAAAGCCGGCGGCACCTCGATTAATCCGAGCATACGAATTCGATGAGGGATCACATACACCCTCCTAGAGTTAGTGCTCCTTCCTGCATCATACCTCCTGCTGAGGATGTGGCAGTGAGACCCTATTTGGTGCCCCTACTCCCCACGTTTCATGGTATGGAAAATGAGAACCCATACACTCATATAAGGGATTTTGAGGAAGTATGCATAACCTTTAAGGAAGGTACAATTGACATGGATTTGCTTAAGTTGAAGACATTTCCATTAAACCTCTCGAAACGAGACGAGATTTGGCTTAACTCACTGAGACCCAGAACCATCCGAAGTTGGGTTGATGTGCAAGCGGTACGGTCTTAGGTGCCTAAGACGATAATTTTAGAGGCAATCTACACATTCTTCTTTCTTGACAATGAGAGATTCTACCAGTGTTGGGAAAGATTCATGGAGACCATCAGTGCTTGTCCACATCATGGTTTCGACACTTGGATGCTTGTAAACCACTTCTATGGTGGTATGTCTCACCCTTATGAAACGACTTTTGGAAACTATGTGTGGAGGAGATTTTCTGAGCAAGTATCCCGATGAAGCAATGGATTTTTTAAACTATGTGGCTGAAACTTCCAAGGGTTGGGATGAGCCAAACCCAAGAGAAATGGAGAAAATGAGGCCCTCAGGCAAACCATAGGGGGAGTATATCTGCTTGTCGAGGATATAGGTAAGCTAGAATTTCAGCTCATTAGGAAGGTGGAGGAGCTAGAAAACCATGACTCCGTAAGTGAGGCGTGGCCCGAAAAATGTGCCTGGCTCCAATCCATGCACCAATTTCAATCCCTTTGCCCACCCGGAAGAGAGCAGTATCCTATGGCCTTCAATGAAGGATTTGATGTCGAGAATATGCAAATGTTGTAGGTCGATATAAGAAAGCCCTCACTGTGATACCCCATATGGTAATACACAATTCCAATTGGAGAGAATCCTGCTAACCTCTCTGGAAACCTAATCCCCACATATATGTGCCTAGGTGTCAAACCACAGTTGGTTCCTCATCTCAACCACAGCAGCCACCATCTCATCTCTCGTAGACGAAGCCATCTTAAATTTGAGCAGGTGGTGAGCAATTTTTGTGGAGGAGCGAAGAGGATCAATGAAACTAGCACAAAGGATTGACCTTTGTAGAAAGCACATTGAACAAGAGAATAGATGGGCTTGAGCAATCTTAATCAAAATTGACAACTGCTTATTCAATCCACAAAGATCAACAAATTCTTCGGAGTACGAGGAAGGAAGGTTCAGCCTCGAACATTGCCAAATCCGAGAAGAAGTCCATGAGGTTGGTTCATCCGACGGTAGGAATGGATAGAGTGAAGCCATAATCACCTTGAGAGTGGAAAAGGGTTGATCAGCCCATGCCCAATCTGTTTGAGGCTTGAAAAAGGATAAAAAATTAGAGCGAACACATTCATCGAAAGAGGACTCGATGAAACAACATGCCACCTCCATTTCCCCAAGCATGAAAGCAAGAAGAAAGGCATCCCAGCAAACGGGCATCCTAAGTTCTAAGCGGGTGAAGGTCGGCTTATCTGCCCGGACATCCCATCAAGCAAGTCCTTGCCTATCTGAAAGTTTTGAAGGATCTGTGCGGAGTCAAAAGGGATTACCAGGGCCGAGAAAGGCATTTTTAAGCCGAACAAGTCAGTGCCATAATCGGAGCAGAACCCGAGTCAAATACAAGGATCGGGGATCCCCCACAATTTGATCAACATCGGTGGGACTTGCTTAGACAAGCAGCACGCTGAATTTAGGAGCAGTGTAAACTGCGCCGTACTCAGTGTATAAGCAGTTAGGTTTGGGAGAGCTTAAACCTACCAACATCACTCTATCATTGGCCGATCGATCGGTGAAGATTCCTAAGGGAATAGTTGAGGATGTGTTGGTGAAGGTAGACAAATTCTACTACCCAGTAGACTTTGTAGTGCTTGACACCGAGCCTATAGCAAATGGGCCCAATCATGTGCAGATTATCTTGGGAAGACCATTTCTGGCCACTGCCAATGCAATCATTAATTTTCGAAATGGATTCATGCAACTTACATTTGGCAACATGACATTGGAGCTGAACATATTTCACTTGAACAACGAGCTGGTGGTGAAGCGAAAATCAAGTGGTAGTGAAGTTTGTTCATTTTGACGGAATGCGAGGTAAGCCAAATGTCCAAGCATTGCAAGGAATAGCTAAACCAGGTGAAGCAGGTATTTGGGTGTTGCCATCAGTAACCAGCTGGGAGAATTTGGTCATTGAGGTCGATCAACGAAGCAAATCAACGATGGGAAATCGAGCATCGGTGGCACTGCAAACCCTTTGCATGGGTTGAGGAGCTCCTCCTCCTTGACCCTCCATGAGTAATTCAGTGACTTTGAGCTCTTTTGGTCTCCACTACAACCAAATTGCAACTCAATAATTTTCGGTTTTTATTTTTAAATTGGCCAATTTTCATTTTTGGTTATTTTTAGTAAGTTTCCGGATTTAGCAGCTTTCCTTTTTAAGTAGTATAAGTTTAATATTATTTTTATTTTTATTTTAGTTATTAGGTTTATTTATTTTTGTTCTCTTTAGTGTTATTTTTATTTGGTCTAATTAAATAAATTTTTTTACAGAGAACCAGATTATCTAATTTCGCTATTATAGCGAATCAATCCCCCCAAGCGACCCTTCTGGCCCCTTCCGAGCATTATTTGTTCACATGGAGGGCCAAATGTCTTCATTCCAAATTTCCCTCCCTCCCCACCTAGTTTACGTAGGTCCTGAGAGCCTCAGCCGCCGGCATTCAAATGATCACCGCCCGTGCACCGAGTCACTACTCGCCGCAGCCACACCAATGAACACTACCACCCGGCGGCATCGAGCCAATGCCGCCTTCGAGCCACCAAATGCATCACTCACTGGCCAGACCGAGCGCCACCGCACCCCGAGCCACCGCAGCCGACACCAAACTGCAGGTGTGCCCGGTCCAAAGGCTCCTCCGATTGTAGTGTTCGCCCGGTCCACCAGCTCGCGGCAGCCCCGGGTTCGCATGTGTCCAGGGAGCCCCACCGCCCATTCCTCGCCATCACCGTGAGCCCGGGGTTTAGAAGAGTTCTGCAGCCCCGCCGCACCTGCGCCTCGTCCACCTCGGCCGCCTTGGCCCGAACCGGCCGTCCCTCGTGCACTACCCGCCCGCCGCCTTTGAGTCCTTCGGGGACATGGGCCATGGTCTGCACTCGCAGGTGGGTCCCGCCTCAGCCTCGAGTCAAGCTCTAGCACCCCGAGCAGATGGCAGGCCTAGCCCAACGCCTTCCATCCCAGCGCCCTCGAGGCAAACCCCCTTCAGGAGCCTCAGGATTCAAAGAGATACTGCATGGCGACGGACCCGGCCCCTTCACCAAGGCAACAAGAGGAGATCCAAGAGGCCCGCCTCCAAGTAGCCCGCATTCGACCGGGTAGGAGTCATCATCGGGCCCGTGCCTCACCATCAAGGCAAATTTTGTTAGCGTAAGAGCGACTTCTTCGCTTCGCTTATCGCCTTCCTCGAAAATCGAGGCCCTTTATTCGTCGCACCCTATCCCGTGGAATAGGGCTTCACTATGGATTTCATGGGGAGTCAGATACGACGCTCCGACGCTGATCACGACTCTGGTTCCGGACTCCATGCGATCGACGAGCATTACTCATTGTCGCCATTTACGACACCGCGACGCTCTACTATCCCCAGAAATCATTTACCATTCTATGACATCCCGGGGAGCGCCTAGTCCACTCTAGCTCCAATTCACTATCGATGATCGACGAGTTTTCGCAGCAAACGATATACCGCCTGCATTAGGCCTACGTAGGCTGGCAGCCAATTCCTCGATCGCATAGGAGTGGCCCCACCGACCCGAGAGGAGATGGTCCCGCAGATTCCTCGTGAGAGGGTACTCACAAACAGGACCTCGTCAGACTATTCAGAGGCATCCCACCTCGATGCTTCATCGACATCCGTCAGACCAAATTTCTTCCCACTCAAAGACTACGTACGCCGTAGGGGAGCCATCCTGCAGGCTCCTTCAGACGTATATCCTCAGGGATTCGCTCACCCCTCCGAGTTCGTGATGACCTCCCCCTACTACATTTTAAGACAAGGTCCATCAGAAGGGCCCCGCCCGAGCAGAAGTCACCCTTGCTGATTTCACGACTCCGCGAGCCAGTCCCAGAGCACTCGG
Organism: Tetrastigma voinierianum; assembly: GCA_016808115.1. NCBI lineage: Eukaryota > Viridiplantae > Streptophyta > Magnoliopsida > Vitales > Vitaceae > Tetrastigma > Tetrastigma voinierianum. The sequence goes on from JAEQBH010000504.1 coordinate 14,699, forward strand.
GCTTCCAGAGAAGCCCTGACAGAGAGGAGGATTAGATGCCCCTGCAGTCATGCTCGACGGAGAGAGCTATGGTGATGCCGATCTCTTTCTCCTCCAAAGAAGGACTAAGGAGGTACCGGATCCCGAGGCATGCACTCCGAGGAGAGAGCGTTCATGATCCCGAGGTCGAGACGGAGAGTGAGTCCAATGCCGTATATATCTCCTCCATCTCCTCCTCCACTGTCTCAAATGATAACTCCCCGCGACACTCCCGGTCTGGCTATATACAAAGACAAGACCCGAGTACTTCATGTCGGCACTGTGTGGAGCTAGTAGGTGTCATGGATGTTGTCTGTTCGTTGACTTCTACACGTACCATGACCGTGATCGACTCTAGCCGAGACCACTCTAGAGCACATGCCATACCATGCCTCAGCAGATCATGAGTCACCCCTGGCCTCCCGTGATGACCCCCGCCCATCGAGACGAAACGCAATATAGCACAGCAGCCTTTAGACATGCTAGCAAAGAGCAACATCAACCATGCACCTACCACCACCGCTCTGGACTGAGGTGGTTACACCCGTCTCAGAGCTCTATCCCTACATATGTCTATATTCCGAATGGGAGGAAAATAATGAATGCTAGGAGTGTCTTCTCATTATGTTTTGTATAGTTTTCACTTTTATCAAATCGCTTACTAATTTTTTAGATTCATGTATTAGCCAATAGTAGGCAGTGATACTTTTGTATGTTCAGCTATATTAAGCATGTACTAGCCATTTTGGTTATATCAAAATGTTTTACTAAGTTATATACAGTTTATAACACTTTTTCTTTCACTTTTGTGCCTCCATTTGTGTATCCACTTATGCCTTCAATTGAACAATTGAATTGCTTTTAATTGGACAATTGAATTGCCTTTAATTGGACAATTGAAACCCTGTATGTTACCTTAATGCTGTAGACAGCCCATGTACATCTCACTGTCAATTGAGGTTTTAGCATATTCAACCTTGAACATTCCCCCTTTAGCTAATTCATACACTGCACACCAGATTGTACCAATGGGTTGTGAATTTATATACCTCCTTTCACTTTGCAAAGCCGGCCTTAGATCTGTTGACATCCCATAATAGGTTTGTGTTACCCATAGATGAAGATCAATGTAGTCTTCCTGTTGAAAATCAAGCCCACGTTGCCTCATGCCTGTGCATGTTTCTCTCCATATTTAGCATTCCTTTTTTCCTTTTTTAACTTTCCTGAATTAATGCAATGTACTATCATTATTATAATTGATTTAGAATCGCTGAGGATAAATATATATACTATATATATGATTTCCTAATTCCAAAGAAGGGTGGTTTAATTTCTTCCTCGTAAGAGAAATTCTATAATTATCTCTGCAACTGTAGGTTATTTATTCTCGATTTTCATTGGCGTAACAAGAAGAGAGTCTCGGTTCCTCTAGAGTTTTTGCCTTCAAATTCTTCACTTCCAAAAAGGAAAAGAAAAAAAAAACTAAAAGAAAAAGAAAAGAAGAAAAAGAAAAATAAAAGTCGTGAAGCTGCTTCTTAGCTCCGAACAACACTCAGCCCCCGAGGGGTATACGGCGAAAGCTCTTTAAAGCCCGATGCCCTAAACCTTAATTGGTCAAGTCATCGACGAGTGCTGCTACACGTGAATGGGTAGAGTTTAGCGTGGTTGTAGGTGCTTGACTCCAAGTCATTCAGAGTCCTGTGGTGAAGCCCGGCAGAGTTTGTGGTCGGGCTTGATCCTTTCGTCGATGCCCTAAACCTTAATCGGGTCGGGAGTCACCTGCGTGGACCCTGCCATACTGACTCGTGAAGCCTATTTTAAGCATTGCACCCTATAATGTGAACAAATATAGAAAGAAGAGTGTAGCTAATCCTATTTAGGGTTATTCAACACCTAAGGCCATGCCGTAGCTGTGGTCGGGGAAGGAATAATTTTGCAATTTATCGTCTGATCCATTACATTAGGAACCATTAGATTTTGGTGGAAATTCGGGTTGATTGCCTTGGATCCAATGTTGACCAAAAACTAGTTCTTATATGGTTTCTGTTCTCTCATGTCGGTTTTCGAACAGAGTATCAATTGTTCATTTTAAGGGTAATCCCTATTTGTACATACACTTTTTGAACCGTATACAAATTTTATAAAATCACCATACATCTTGTCGTCATGATGTTATGAACATGTCTTGCCTGGCTGGGGTGGATTAGTTCTAAAGTGCTATTTCAACCCTATTCAAGATAGGTATTTGGGTGCTTTTATGCACTAATCATATCTCACTTGCCAATCGATGTGTGCAAGTCCACTTACCACCACTGGATGCTTATATTTCGATATTGTTTCGATAGTTTTATGGGTGTTTTTGAGAACTTCAAACACCAAGCTTAGCTTCTTATTGGTGTTGAATGCGAGAACCCTCGATGATTTCACCGAGCCGGTGTGCGATGAAATATCAAGATTCAAATAGAAGAATTGAAGGCAAAGTGATGAAGGAGAAATGCGTGAGGATGCAGCTGGGAAAGAAACAGCGATCCTCCGTAGATTTTTATGATTGCGGGGTTCTTTACGCGATTGCGAAAATTTCAAGAATCCACAGCTTAAAATTTTCGAGAATCCCATTTGGGTTGAAATTTCACTAGGCCAGAGAGAAATTTAGCTAACTAGCCAAACTTATCGTGCCTAGCGAATTATCCAATTTCGCTATCTCACATAAATTCAATAGGTTAGCTAAATTTCGCTTAGCTAGCTAAATTCACTCGGCTGATAGCGGTAAATTTCACCTCACTATCTCTTTAGAATTTCAGCCAGTTAATAATTTTGCCAGTTAGCTAAACTTCTACTATGCCAGCGAAATCCCCTCTCGCATAGCGAAATGCCGCTGATTTGGCATATTTCGGATCCTCCAAACGATCACGCCAGTGTATTACTACTATCCTCAGCCAAATATTTTAGGCATTCTTGTATTTTCACATTTTGGTGAATTTATATAAACCCCCATAATTTTCAGAAACTAAGCAATTTTTCACTTATAAATTTTTCTCCGCAACTTCATCTTCTGATAGTTTATTTTGCCTCTTCTCTCTCCTCTTTCTTTCATTTTCTGCCAATAAATAATTTCCCCCTCGAGGATGATGCCAAATCAAGGGATGTCATTGCCTACTAAATTTGAAGATGAGGGTCGCTAGCCTGGTTTCTGGGTCACATCTCCTTGCTTTGAATGCTATAGGTACTGCATTTATGGTTCCCAACTTTCTAACTAGGGTTTAATAAATGTCATTCCCTTACCAATACTTGTCATGTTTAGTGGTTCAGCTGCATGTTTAATGCTAGACAACTAATATCCTCTAGATGTCACTTATTGAGCCACCGAATGAGGCTGATGTTGAATGAAACTAAATGGGGATTCTAATACAATACTTGTGTTGACCTAAAGAGAGTGGTTCTAGGTTAGGTTTGTAGTTAAAAAAGATCCCGCTTGGCTTCACTATATGTCACTTGCCATAATGCGAGGAAATGACCCGGAGGACACTTGTTTGTCTATGTTATCAAGCTAGTGATCAAACCTTCACATTACCATTTACTTCACTTTGGGTTGTTATAATAAATAAAGAAACTAATAACTCCATCGCTTTTAACCAAATCCAATCCAACAATAAAAAGCTCTTTACCATTTTCAAACACCATGCAATCATTCATGGATGAAAACCCATCCCCGTGTTCGACCCTGATCATTATGCTCAGTGAGTTTGACTACTGTAAAGAAGAGAGTAACTGGTGGCTATAAATTTTTTTTGATTCCGAATAACCTTCACTGTGGAGGCGAATCATTACTCTCTCCTAATAGATTATGTAGGGAGAGATCTGAAAGCAAGACTCCTAATACCCCACAACTAACTAAAGAAACAATGCAACGCTCGTAACACTTCCCAAGCGTCACTATCTTCTTATACTTTATATAGGAAGAGGTTTGAAAGAAACACTCTTGATACCCTATAACTAAATAAAAAAACTATAAAACGATCCTAACACTTCCCAAGCATTACTCTCCACTGATAGATTTTACAGGAAGTGGTGTGAAAGAAAAACTCCTGAAACCTTATAACTAACTAAATAACTATACATCGTTCGTAACACTTCGCAAACGTCATTCTAAACTCTAAGATTATATAGGAAGAGATCGAATAGAAAGACGCCTGATACCCAATAACAAACGAAAGAAATGGTACAATGTTTGTAAAACATACCAAGCGTCACTCTCTTCTTATCGATTATATAAGAAGAGGTTTAAGAGAATTAGTCCTGATACTTTATAACAATAGAAAGAAACTATACAATGGTCGTAACACTTCCCATGCATCACTTTCTGCTTATAGATTATGAAGGAAGGGGTATAGAAGAAAGTCTCTTGATTCCCTATAACTAACTAAATAAACTATACAATGTTGGTAACACTTCACAAGCGTCACTCTATGCTTATAGATTATGCAGGAAGAGGTTTGAAAGAATGACCCCCGATAACTTATAACTAAATAAAGAAACTATACAACGATCGAAACACTTCCTAAGGTCACTCTCCGCTTATAAATTCTACAGGAAGTCGAGTTAAAGAAAGACCCCTGAAACCTCATAATTAAAAAAATCTATACAACATTCTTAACAGTTCGCAAACGTCACTATCTGCTTATAGATTATACGGATAAAGGTTCGAAGGAAAGACTCCTGATACCTTGTAACTAGTTAAAGAAATTATACAACAGATGTAACACTTCCCAAGCGTAACTCTTTGCTTATAGTTTATATAGGAAGACGTTTGATAGAAAGATTCTTTATATCCTATAACTAACTAAAGAAACTATACAACGCCTCGTGAACACACACGCAAGTGTCATCGCTTATAGATTATAAAGGAATAGGTTTGTAAGAATGACTCCTAATACCTTATAACTAACTAAAGAAACTATACAATGTTCGTAACAGTTCTCAAGTTTCACTCTCTGCTTATAGATTATAAAGGAAGATGTTTTAAAGAATGACTCATAATACCTTATGACTAACTAAAGAAACTATACAACCATTCTAACACTTCCTAAGCGTCACTCTCACCTTATATAACATAAAGAGAAATTTCTGAATGAAACACTCTTGATACCCTATAACTAAATAAAGAGACTATACAACGATCATAACACTTCCCAATCGTCACTCTCCGCTTATAGATTTTATAGGAAGTGGTGCAAAAGAAAGACTCCTGAAACCATATAACTAACTATATAACTATACAACGTTCGTAACACTTCCCAAACGTCATTCTCTACTTGTAGATTATACAGGAAGAGGTCGGATAGAAAGACTCCTGATACCCAATAACTAACGAAAGAAAGATACAATGTTCGTAAAACATACAAAGCGTCACTCTCTGCTTATCGATTATACAGGAAGAGGTTTGGAACAAACTCTCCTGATTCCATATAACTAATTAAAGAAACTATACAACATTTGTAACACTTTGCAACGCTTCACCTCAGCTTATAGATTATGTCAAAGTTGTTCCAGCTGACACACTCTCAGATGAAAACCCAAAAATCCAATAAAAGAACTGATAAACATCATACCACTCTAATCCTTTACTCCTCTCCTAATAGATTGCGTAAGAGCAGGTCTGAAAGTAAGACTCCTAATAGTCCACAACTAACTAAAGAAACAATGCAACACTCGTAACACTTCCCACGCGTCACTATCTTCTTATAGTTTATATAGGAAGAGGTTTGAAAGAAACACTCTTGATAACCTATAACTAAATAAAAAAAACTATAAAACGATCCTGACACTTCCTAAGCATCACTCTCTACTTACATATTTTACAGGAAGTGGTGTGAAAGAAAAACTCCTGAAACCTTATAACTAACTAAATAAATATACATCGTTCGTAACACTTCGCAAACGTCATTCTAAACTTGTAGGTTATACAAGAAGAGATCGAATAAAAAGACTCATGATACCTAATAACAAACGAAAGAAATGGTACAATGTTAGTAAAACATATCAAGCGTCACTCTCTGCTTATCGATTATATAGGAAGAGGTTTCAGAGAATTAGTCCTGATACCTTATAACAAAAGAAAGAAACTATACAACGGTCATAGCACTTCCCAAGCATCACTTTCTGCTTATAGATTATAAAGGAAGAGGTCTTGAAGAAAGTCTCCTGAGTCCCTAAAACTAACTAAAGAAACTATACAACGTTGGTAACACTTCGCAAGCGTCACTCTATGCTTATAGATTATGTAGGAAGAGGTTTGAAAGAATGACTTCCGGTAACTTATAACTAACTAAAGAAACTATACAACGATTGTAACACTTCCCAATCGTCACTTTCTCCTAATAGATTATATAGAGAGAAGTAAGAAAGAAAGACTCCTAATATCCGAAACTAACTAAAGAAACTATACAACGTCGTAAATACTCCTGCCGCCATTCTCCGCTTAAAGATTGAGTCGGAAAAGGTCTCGAAACAAACACCCTTGATAATTCTCAGAATTCAAATAAAGAAACTACAATGATCGAAACACATCCTGCCGCCACTTACATATAAATTCTAAGGTGAAGTCGCGGTGAAAGAACGACTCCTGAAACCTCATAATTAAAAAAATATCTATACAACGTACTTAACACTTCGAAAACGTCACTATTTTCTTATAGATTATACAGATAAATGTTCGAAAGAAAGACTCTTGATAAATTGTAACTAGTTAAAGAAATTATACAATAGATGTAACACTTCCCAAGCGTAACTCTCTGCTTATAGTTGATATAGGAAGAGGTTTGATAGAAAGATTCCTTATATCCTAGAACTAACTAAAGAAACTATACAACGTTCGTAACACATCGCAAGTGTCACTCTCTGCTTATAGATTATAAAGGAATTGGTTTGTAAGAATGACTCCTAATACCTTATAACTAACTAAAGAAACTATACAATGTTCATAACAGTTCTCAAGTGTCACTCTCTGCTTATAGATTATAAAGGAAGATGTTTTAAAGAGTGACTCATAATACCTTATCACTAACTAAAGAAATTATACAACCATTGTAACACTTCCCAAGCGTCTCTCTCTGCTTATAGAATGTAAAAGGAAATGTTTGAAAGAAATACCTCGATAATTCTATAACTAAATAAAGAAATCCATATTAATCTATCATAACACTCTAATCTACCGCTTATGTATTTTATAGGAAGTGGTGTGAAAGAAAGACTCCTGAAACCTTATAACTAACTAAATAACTATACAACGTTTGTAACACTTCCCAAACGCCATTCTCTACTTGTAGATTATACAGGAAGAGGTCGGATAGAAAGACTCCTGATACCCAATAACTAACAAAAGAAATGATACAATGTTCGTAAAACATACCAAGTGTCACTCCCTGCTTATCGATTATACAGGAAGAGGTTTTAGAGAATGTGTCCTAATACCTTATAAATAAATAAAGAAAGTATACAATGATCATAACACCTCCTAAGCATCAATTTATGCTTATAGATTATAAAGGAAGAGGTCTGGAACAAAGTCTCCTGATTCCATATAATTAACTAAAGAAACTATACAACGTTTGTAACATTTCACAAACGTCACTCTATGCTTATAGATTATGCCGGAAGAGGTTTGAAAGAATGACTCTCGATACCTTATAACTAACTAAAGAAACTATACAACGATCGTAACACTTCCCAATCGTTACTTTCTCCTAATAGATTATGTAGGGAGAGGTCTGAAAGTAAGAATCCTAATACCCCACAGCTGACTAAAGAAACAATGCAAAGCTCGTAACACTTCCCAAGCGTCACTATCTTCTTATAGTTTATATAGGAAGAGGTTTGAAAGAAACACTCTTGATACCCTATAACTAAATAAAAAAACTATACAACAATCCTGACACTTCCCTAGCATCACTCTACGCTTATAGATTTTACAGGAAGCGGTGTGAAAGAAAGACTCCTGAAACCTTATAACTAACTAAATAACTATACATTGTTCATAACACTTCGCAAACGTCATTCTAAACTTGTAGATCATACAGGAGGAGATCGAATAGAAAGACTCTCGCTTGATCCCAATTAAATAAAACAAAGAAAATGGTATAATGTTCTTGTAAAATATACTCAAGCAGCCATCGCTTGTCGATTATATAGGAAGAGGTTTGAGAGAATTAGTCCCGATACCTTATAACAAAATAAAGAAACTATACAATGGTCGTAACACTTCCCAAGCATCACTTTCTGCTTATAGATTATAAAGGAAGAGGTCTTGAAGAAAGTCTCCTGATTCCCTATAACTAACTAAAGAAACTATACAACATTTGTAACACTTCGCAAGCGTCACTCCATGCTTATAGATTATGCTGGAAGAGGTTTGAAAGAATGACTTCCGATACCTTATAACTAACTAAAAAAACTATACAACAATCGTAACACTTCCCAACTGTTACTCTCTCCTAATAGATTATATGTGGAGAGATCATAAAGAAAGACTCATAATACCCCATAACTATCTAAAGAAACTATACAACGTTCGTAACACTTGATTAGTACCCAAAAAGTGCTATTTTGAACCCTATTTAAGATATATTCTAAGTACTTTTTGTGTACTAATCATATTAGTTGTCGATCTACATGTAGGTCACTGGTACTAATGATTGTATTTCAAATCGCTTGTGGTAGTTTTTTTCAAAAGCTCGTAAACTCATTATATCATACTGCCAAAGGATATTGAAGTCGAGCTTATTTTACACGAGTTCATATGGATTTATCTTCGATTGCATCAAGCCGTGAATGAAAAAATTAACAGAGCAAGCAAAGTGTAAGAATTTTGCTATAGTAGCGAAATCGCCGTAATAGAAAATTTCTACACAATAAATTTCACATTATAAAGAATTTCACAGTACATAGAGAATTTTCTCTATTGTAGCGAAATTTCGCTACATAGTAAATTTTTGCTATTGTAGTGAATTTTCGCTATGTAGAGAAAATCCTTGTTCCCTTATTTTCTGTACAAACAACCCCGTTTTTGGTTAATTTCATTTCTACCCTCATTGTAATTATACTAGTTAGGTTAGATTGGTATTTTCTCCTATTTTTAAGGCCATATAAAGCCATTTCCTCAATTTCAGAATCTAACTCACCTACATGCCCAAGATGTCCCGTTTTTAATTCATTTTCTCTCTCTCCTCTTCTCTCAATTTCTAGTAACTAAACACACCTTTGAATGAGATGAATCAAAGGATGATTCGCTAAAGCCAAACTCTTGAAGAGGGGAGGGTCAGCTTTTGGTAGGTTGATATGTTTTGCAAGTGATCCTCCAGGAGCCTACTTCTAAGTGCTGCATCAGATATTTATGTTTCAAACATTCAAACTAGGTTTAAAAGCTATTTGATGTACTTTCATTGGTCAATACTTAATCTTTTTACGGCTCAATGTATTCTTAGTGTTAGATACACTATTATCCAATAGTTATTATTTATGAGCTATTGTAAGAATAGGTTAAATGCTTGATTTGAACTTCGTGGAACAATGAATGCTCAAGAATGCTATGTTTCAAAAGAGAAATGGTACTAAGGGTTGGCCTCAAAGTTAAACAAAGATCCCGCTTTTGAAATGATTATGTGTCATCTTCCCTAACGCAGGAAATAACCCATGGATACCTTGTAACCCTGACATACCAAACTAAAGGGCCTAAAACTTCAAGGATTTCTTTTTACACTTTATTTTAGTTTATTTTGTTTATTTTCAATTTCCACAACATCAACTTCACACACTTTTTATACAAATCCAAAATCCAAATAAAAGTCTCACCATTGTGACTCATTATAAAATCATTTCTAAGACGAAAACCCATCCCTGTGTTCGATCCTAGAGTCGTTATACTGCATTAGTTACGCTACGGCAGTAGGAGTAGTTTAGGTATAAATATTGTTGGATCCGGGAACCCTAATGCGTATTGAATCAAATGGCGCCTTTTAATGGGATGGTGCTCTTACTGCAGATGATGAGTCATGAGTACTTGTTGCTCACCTTTTCTATATAGACTAAAACTCCTCAAATTAACATAGCTACAAGAGCCTTATGCACTTCTCTCTTGCATCCATGCTCATTACTGATAAGTTTGCTTGATAAAATAATTTTCTTAAATGTTCATGATTTAAAGGATAATGTGGTTAAGTCTATGACATCAGCAAGTGCACAGTCATACAAGTAAAAATCTGTAAATGTAAGTCTGTATCATTCCTACGTAGATCAAGTAAATTTAATTAAAGATCAACTACCCCAAATCCACTAAAACTCCATACTATTATTCGACTAAGAACTCATAGTGAAAGTCTTATCTAAAACAACAAAAATTAAAGATTCTATACTATTTAACATTATCAAACTAAGCCAAACAAAGTAAATGAATAAAAATAAATCGATCTATAAAGATAGATTTGAACTGGGCTTCCCCGTGAGAAACGATAACTATCAATGAAATACAACGGAAATACTAATTCCAAAAGACGAAAGTACATTGCTTTGTCTTCTATGTAAGAACTGGTTTTGTCCAAGATTTCCTAATTGCTGGAATTCGATTTCATATTCACTGTAGAGATATCCTTTTGCTTCTCTCAGACAAGATCCAACCACTACCGTATTTCAAATTCTCTTTCAAGATCTCAGTATTTTTCTCGATACTTCACACCCATTTCCTATTGACAAGTTGTATCTTGCTTTTCCTTCTCAGATTTCTGTGCTTCTACCACTTCTAATCGGGTGGCCTAACTCTCCGCATTCATAGGTTCGCCCTTTCCTTCATTAGATCTAAGCTAACACGTTAGGAACTTACTTTGATTAGCGTGGAACTCTCTCGATTATTTATATTGTTAAATACACCCTCCAATCTCAATTATGAGGAACGGGGGATTTTATCAAATGAACTCTCGCAGCTTAGCAAAGCCAATAATGGTAGTCTTGTTGTGATAAGGCCCTAGTAAGGCATGAATTTATATTTATATGTTATGAAATTAATCAAAGTGTTGTAATTAATAAAAGTATCGTATTTATTACATTTAGATATTTTGCATACAAAAGGAAAGAAACTTCGTGAAAATCCTATAGATGACACGTGTAACTATATCCCCAAAGGTATGTCAGCTTATACACGAGGAGGACGAGGTTATGGATTATAATCATATCAGGCGTAATAAATTAATTGAAGCTCGGGGGATATTCAAATTAAATATTACCGCGGCCCTCTATCATTGAGTAGAACGAAGTGACTTTAATCCGGTCACTAATGTGGCGACATTAAAGTGAGGCTCCATATATAATAAGTGATATTATATAGGATGTGACTGGGGTGCCACTTTTCAATTCTTTTTAAATATCATTTGTCTCAAGTTAATTCAAATAGCGCCATGATGATCATATGTAGATGAGTCTCAATCCCGAGTAGTCATAGACTCTATTTATGTCAATCTGCATTTTTGAGTCATGGGTTAAAACTCGTTATGAAACGGGCCCAATACTGCATGTTCGGAGGCCCACCGATGTATGCAACCGGGAATGTGAACTATGGACATGGAATCCAACCCTTCCATGGAAAAAGCCTTAGATGCTTGGTTCTTGGCAAGTTACAGGAATCAACGCTGAGCTGTTTAATTTATAAAAGGTTTATAAATTAACTATTCACTAAAGGGATTAATGGAACTTAAGGATCAAGATATAATTGTGAGGAGCAAAACGTAATTTCACCCGACTCTAGTTGGTGAACCACTTCTTGGAGGATAGAACGCATGTAATGATTAAATCAATGGACACTTTACTTTCCTAGTAAAATCGACATCGTAAGGGACAAGAGTTCACCTCAAGTTTTGAAGGGAATAATTCTGAAATTAATAAATTAAAATAATCGATTAAAGAGTTTAATTAATTATTGAATTTATCGAGCTTGAAATTGTGAGGTCCATGGGTTCCAATTCCACTTCCTATATTACTACAATGAACGATTCATGATTTGAATAAATTGTAATCTCGTAGTAATTTAAAATGATGAGATTATTTTAAATTACAAATAACAATTAGTTGTTATTTAAATTTGTGAATTTAATTCGCTTGCTCATTTAATAAGGAAATAATCAGAAGGGTAATAACATTTGAATTATAATATTTCCATTTCTTATCTCGATAAGGATTTGAATTAAATTTTAAATATTATTAATTCATTTCAGATTCGACTAAATTTTAAATATTATTAATTCATTTCTTTATCCGATAAGGATTTTAATTTATATTAAATATTATTATCTATTTCTTATCTCGATAAGGATTTGAATATAAGAATATTAAATATAATTAATTCTATTTCCCTGGTCTAATAAGGATTTGAAAACGCCTATAAAACCTTCCAGGTGAGGTATATTTCCGGTGTGGTAGTCTTTAAGAGAAGAGAAACTAAAGAAAAGAAAAAAAGAAGTTTTTTTTCAAACCCTAGTTTCCTAGAGAGTCTCTTCCCCTTAGAGACCTCGCCTCGCAAGGATGTCGCCTATAAATACTGTGACATATCGATCTATATATACCGGAATACAATTCCGTCATTAAGTCCATAACGCTCACGGCATCTATTAAACCAAACTGCGATTACAAGGAACTCATACGTCCATAATCGCGCTCGAACGCCGCCTTATATACATCCGCATTTTTAATCCTCAAATCGATGATACCCAGACGCAAACAATCTTCTCAAAAGATACTTGCACCTTCAAATGGTCAAACAAATCACTAGAATTTGCAATCTGACATTTATTCTTTAATTGTTAACTTGTTCAGTTGCCTATAATCAATACATAATCGAAGCGTACCATCTTTTTTTTTTTTAACAAAGAGCACAGGAGCTCCCCAAGGTGATACACTCGGACGAATAAACCCCTTTTCCAGTACTTCTTGCAACTGCAATTTCAACTCTTTTAACTCCACTGGAGCCATTCTATACCGGTAATAGATGTGTGGCACTGAATAAACATCAATTGCTAACTCAATCTCTCCGTGGAGCTAATCCTGCAACTCTTCCTAAACACACCAGTCACTAACTCGTGGTGGATATCTTGATACACTAGCCTTGCCTTCCAGATCTATCACATACTGCGAGGCTCACATTCTCGTGACCATACTCCTCAGTGGCTACAGATATCACATTAGAGAGATGGTTCGACCTCTCACCAATGAAAGCCACTTCCATCTCATCTCGTTGTCTTTAAGGTCACTCATTTTTACAATCAACAATCGCCTGGCTCTAGACAACCAAATTCCATCCCTAAGATAACATCAAATTCCTTGAAGGACAACTCAATCAAATCTCCCATAAACTCATACACTCGTATTTTGATGGGACAATCTCTATAGACTTTATTTACAATCACACTATGCCCGAGCGGGTTTGTCACCAAGATATCATACTCAATTTCACTCCTTGGTAATTTTTCCAATCTAGGGATGTCAGTACATATATATGAATGAGTTGACCCTGGGTCCTACTCTACAACGACAGTCTATGCAGCGACGTAGAATACCTTCGCAGTAGCGTACTAGAAATACTATGGCAGTGCTAGGCCCTTATTTTCCTCAAAACATTTATAGATCACTTTAAACACAAAAACCCTTTAGTTATAAGACAAGAGAAAAATTAATGATGCAAAAACCAGAAAATAATGCATGCATAAAGAAAATAGACTCTCACAATACTTGGGTTGCCTCCCAAGAAGCGCTATGTTTAACGTCGTTAGCTCAACTACCTTGCAACGTAATATCCTGATATTTGGAAAAACAACTACTTTCCTGGTAACGATCCATCACAAATCCATTTTCATCAGTTCATGTGCCTAGAACGATGTCTTGTTCGCTTGTATGAATCCTCCTAAGTGCTAGCCAACATTTTGGGCATTGAGTTTGAACTGTCCCTTCTCTAGATGTATTATTTGAACCCCCTCCATAGGGGAATACTTGAGCGCCATCAGAACTAATCATCAAGCATTTTGACTTCAACTTTGCCTGAAGAGTTTCAAATTTAGAATTGAACAACAAGACTTGTTGTTCATTCCATGCTTTCCTTACAATATGTTTTTCATGCCATGCTTTCATATTTTTCTTATAGATCCGAGCATTCTCAGCAAATTTACTGCGAAATTCATCTAATTTATCGAGTCAGAAAGTATTCGCTTATCTTCTAGCTACTTTTCTATCCAGCGTCTAGTCGCCAATGTCAGTATTGCTCCATGTTCTAATTAAAACACAAGGACAAGCTTTTCCTTCCAGTAAACCAATCGGAATGGTGCATATATACCTAATACTAGTTTTTTCTCAATACTGTTTCAGATGCTAAAGTGCATTCTCAATTTTATTCGACCAGTATTTCCTTGAGTTATCAACCGTTTTCTCCATAATGGAAATTATCTCTCGGCTTAACACCTCTGCTTGCCCATTTGTCTGTGGGTGGTGTGCGAGTGATGTGCTATGTTGCACACCATATTTTTGCAGGACCTTGTCAACCACCTTGTTAGAGAAGTGAGTACCTCCATCTCTAATCAGTGCTCGTGGAGTGCCGAATCGTGTAAATATTTGGCTATGAAGGAACTTTTTTGGCTACTGAACCTAGCATCATTGTTTGTGCTCAGATACTTACCATTTAATTTGGAGATAAAATCCACTATAAGGAGAATATACGAAAGCCACTAAATGAAGAGGGGTAGAATGGACCCATAAAATCCATCCCCAAATCAAAGAGTTCAACTTCAGACGTGCATGGGTGGTTCGGTCTCCGCTTAGAGATTGCTGCTCCCATTCATTGGCATTTATCACAAGTCGACATAACCGGTGAGCATCCAGAACAAACTAGCCAGTAGAACTTAATTGCGCGACTCATCACCGCTATCTGGCCTTCAAGTGCCCCTCACATGATAGAGTGTGCGTTGATTCACACGCTTCATTTCTTCTTTCGCATCACGCCTTACCACCTTCTGATCAAAAATAATGCTTTTTGTTTAAAATAGGTTCTTCCCATTAGTAAAGTGTTTCAAAACAAAGAACTCCTTCTTCCTTCTCAGCAGAATAAAACATGGAGGAATCGGGCCCTCGTTGGCCACCTGGCATCCACATAAATGTCAAACCATGAACAAAGCCTTGGTGGTTCTCCCAAATTACTAAGAGTCAAGCATCTAGGGAAATTATCGTTAACGTGGACTCGTTCTAGCCCCTTCCCAACTGTGAAAGGTGGTCCGCGTGACTAGATTCCTTCCGCTCCTTTTTACTTTTATCTCTAGGCGTAAAAACTCAGCACAAGAAGAGTACCCCGCATTAGCATCAATTCTCGCATCCTTTTTACCATATTACACTTTATATCGCGAGTAGCTCATGCTCTATTACCTTATTAAGTTCATAGGCCAAAATTTGTCAAAGGCAAAACAAATGGCCAATAGTTCTTTCTCAATGGTGGTATAGTTCAATGGTGCATTATTCAAAGTTCGACTTACATAGTTGATGACCTGAAACATCTTTTCTATTTTCTGTCCTAACACTGCTCCAATCACATAGTCACTCACATTGCACATTAGCTCAAAAGAAAGGTCCCAATCTGGTTTTAATACTATAGGAGTCGATACCAATTTATTTTTCAGGATTAAAAATGCTTATACACACTGCTCATCAAAATCAAATGGTGTCCTTTGATCGACAGCTAGACAAAGGCTTCACATCTTGGAAAATCTTTATGAACCGCCTATAACTCCATGTCCTAGGAAATCCTTACACTTTAATCGATAATGGTGGAAGTAGTTTCTCTATTACCTTTATTTTTTCTTTGTCTACCTCTATTCCTCTTACAAAGATCCGGTGCCCAAGTACTATACTTTCTGTACCATAAAGTGGCACTTCTCCCAATTTAGCACAAGATTGGTCTCTCACATCTAATCAATACTCACCTCAGGTTTTCTAGACAATTGTCAAAGGAGTTCCCCAATACTGAAAAATCATCCATGAAAACATCTATCGTCTTTTCAACCATGTCTAAGAATATGGCCATCATACAACATTGGAATATGCCAAGGGCATTGCACAGCCCAAAAGGTATTCGTCTGAATGCGAAGGTACCATAAGGGCATTTGAATATGGTTTTCTCTTGGTCTTAGGGGGATATAGAAATTTAATTGTAATCAGAATACCCATCTAAGAAATAGTGGTATTCATGCCTTGCTAACCTATCTAACACCTGATCTAGAAATGGGAGTGGAAAATGGTCTTTTCTAGTGGCCTTATTTAATTTCTAGTATTTGCAAATTCTCCACCCTGTGACTTTTCTAGAAGGAAAAATTATATTGTTCTCAGTTTTTATCACTATTGTTTCTCCCTTTCTGCACTAATTGCACGGCTAACTCCATGCATCAGAGGATATAAGGCAAATCACTAACGTGATTCAAACAACTTCAAGTCTTATTTCCTACCACTTCTTTCTCTATACCGTTTAGCATTTTCTATGCTTCAAGTGAAGGTTTATGGCCTTCATCTAACAAAATGCGGTGGATGCACATAGACAGAAGAATCCCTTTCAAGTCAATAAGAGACCACCCAATAGCATCCTTGTGGTCTCGGAGTACCCTCAATAACTTTTTTTCCTATTTTACTGTCAAGGATGCTGAAATGGTCAAGGGTAAGGTGGAGGTGTCCCCAAGATAAGCATACTTCAAATGGCTAGGTAATGGCTTTGCTCTCAACTCGCGGATGTCCTTACACTGGTTATTTTAGCTCAGGCGCGCTTCAAGGGTCGAGCAGTATTTTCTTCTATTTGGTAGGAAAGAATCTATCAAATTCACATATTCTTAAATCCTTCACCCACTCCGATTCACTTCAGACCAATGGTCAGGTTCCAAAGGGTCAAGCAGGACCACTGGGCTAGCCATTATACCTCTACAAATTTCGCTCATGAAGCATGCATCACTTTTGTCGATGTCCTATAGCCTCGAACACATTGAACATGAATTCATCATCACAGACTTCGCTAACTCTCATCTTGTACATCAATCATCGTCACTCCATTGTGAGAAATGGGTTACCCAAGATAATTGGTATCTCTTTGTCTCCTTCCATATCTAACACAATAAAGTCAACTGGGAAGATGAACTTGTCTACCTTTACTAGCATGTCCTCTATCACTCCCCTTAGATGCTTTATAGATATATCTGCCAGCTACAAAGTAACTGTAGTTAGGCGAGCTTCACCTAACCATCGTCTAAATATAGAGAGAGAGTCATGAGGTTAATACTGGCCCCTCGATCACATAAGGATATCTCCAAGATGGATTTTTTGATAGTGCACAGGATAGTAAAACTACTTAGGTTTTTAAGCTTGTATGTAAAATTCTTCCTCAAGGACGGTACTATTAATTTCAGATGAGTTCATCGTTTCAAATCTACAACTTTATTTTCCTTTACAGGATATCCTTCATAAACATGACATAGCTAGGCATCTGTTCCAATGCATCGACAAATAGGATGTTGATATGGAGCTTCTTGAACACCTTCATAAACTTTGTGAACTACTTGTCTAGCCGGCCTTTTCGCACTAGGAGTAAGGAATTGAGCAAAGGGGCCATAATGGATCGGTCATTCTTTAGTTCACTTTCTTCCATAGACTTTTCTGTATCGTCCTTCGTGTCTGCACACCCATGCTAGTCCGGACTTCTTTCCTTATATTCTACCTCTCCTATCACTGGTGGCTACCCTGGTACTGCTAATTCCCTACTACTTCACAAGGTGACAGCTTTTACATGTTCATTACCTTCTTGCCTTGGGTTAACCTCAGAGTTACTACGTAGTGATCTATGTCGCATCCTACCAACAATGTGGCCAGGCCTGGGCTTATTTGCATTTCTAGGTTTCCGTAGTTGGCTCGACTCAGAGTCAGCGGATGGGTTTCATAGCCTCGGGCTTGGCTTCGGAAAGTAGTTCTTGTCTCATTCATGGAATGCTCAATGTAATGTCACTACCTGAAGCAAAGCTTCTCCAAATCGTATTCTTTCTGGCTGGTTTAACGGGGTTTCTGGGTGGTGGCATGCTATTCTGGTTGTTCCGCCAACCATAGTTCTAATTGTTCTAATTATTTTGATTACCCCTCCAACCTTAGCCCTGACTCTGACTCTGATTATGACTCTGATTTTGGTAATCGTTCCATTGTATGGTAATGTGGCCACCCATACTAGCCCCGGTGCCGTTGGATTCTGGTCTGATCTACATACCGAGCCTGCTCTACTATCATTTGTCCCGACCGGTAGTCTATAGTGCTATGTCAGTCTTCCCGCATGAATCATAGATCTCCCAATCATATTCCGAACAGCACTACTACTCCTTGCTTGCTTTATAGATGTTTAGTTAACTGAGCGACATGGTTTACCGGGTTACTGAGAACTTCTATGTCTACTCTTGCCAAGAGCTTCCTAGGTGCTAACCTATCTCGAGGCCACTAATTAGTATTCATTGTTGTATCTTCTAATATCTCATAGGCTTGATCCGTGGTCTTCTTCACCAAGGCACCTCCTAGTAAGGCATCAATGATGATCCTAGTTGAGTCACCCAATCCATTGTAAAATGTGTGAACCTGCATCCACCTAGTTAACCTGTGATGTGGGCATCTCCTTAGTAGCTCATTAAATATCTCTTAGGCCTCAACTAAGTTTTCCCCCTCTAAATATTTGGATGTGTTAATCTCCTGCACCAGTTGTGCGATCCTCAAAGGTGGGAAGAATTTGGTTAAAAATTTATACACCAAGTCATTCCATGAAGTAATGGAATCTCAGCGTTAATAATAACCAATGTTTGCAGCCTGACCATGATAATGGGAACAGAATTTAACTATGGCTCTCATATATCATTGTAATTTGATTATGCTGCAGACTTTAATAAAACTTTTCACCGGGCTTTGAATTCCTCACTAGACAACCCATGAAACTTAGCCCAAGAGCATCCGTAAAGGTTACTCCCTCTCAATAGAAATTGTTTGCTTAGATGAGTGGCCTTCTTAATGTCGACGAACAATTTACGTGGCAATGCGAACTCATCAAGTAGCATGAGGGTCAACAAAGCCACAAACGATCCAACCTTGGCATTGTTTCTCCCATTCTTCTCATTATGATATAGTTGTGGTTCATTCCTATTCTGTTCCCCCTGTCCTTGGTCTTCTTGGTTCTATATGGTTTCTATTTGGATTACTTATGCTTCACTACGCCTCTCGCAGATAATCTATGCGTATCCTTCCAGTCAATAAACGGAAGTAATTCCCCACGACCTTGTCTTTGCATGCACCTTAACCTTTCTCTCGAGATCACGTACCACATAAACCCAGATTAAGCCTACAAATGAAATAAAATAACGCAGTCTAATCGAAAAATGAATAAGAAAATACATACTAAAAACAACAAAAACACCGATCTAAACTGCACACCAAAGCGCTGTTGACAATATCAACACTTAAACTCTCCCAACAACAGCTAAAAACTTGACAGCTTTTCGAATGGCATGTGAAACATAAAATGCAACCTGTATGTGCAAGTATACACGTTGGGATTACGTAGTATAGCGGCTCTTCAAGTGTCGTTCCCACAAAAGGAAGCGTGCTGGATACTGACTTAGCCTTCTAAATAATATTTGGATCGATGTTTATAGTGAATTATGAGTAATCTAAATAATTTAATTAAAACCTAGTATTAAAATATTGATTAAAAACAGCTTATGAGAAATCAGGATTTTTCTCACCTACCACAATTTCATTGGATTTTAACCTATATAACTATTATCAATATATTGCATGATTTCAAGTGCTAATGGGTTAATCTTTGCCTACAAGATATTATCTCTAGATATATCTCGCCTTATCTCTCAGCAGCGGGTGTATTGCATCTCGTCGACCGACCCTAAACGCTTAAATGCACACTTGGAACCTCGGATATCTCTATTCCTTAGTAAACCAAGTGGTGCTTTACCCATCCTGTGAGTCACTATATCTCGATCTCAAACTCCTAGCTGCTAGCATGCCAAAGTTTGTCAAACAATAGCATGTAAATGAATTCTCCAAACAGCAAGTCATACAATTCATACTACATAAATAAATCGAAATTACTGGCATCAATCAATTACAGCGATTAGAGTGGAAAAAACATTAGAAAGGGGTTTAGTTCATAGCGGTCTTCATTACAGACTGAAGGATAATAAACATAAAAGAAAACATGAAAATAAATACAAAAAAAGCCATCTTCGCGATCTCCCGGAATTCGTCACTGTTATCACGTTCGTCTCCCTTTGTCTCTTAGACGCCGTCTCTCCCCTATTTCGACTCCAAAACGCTGCTTTCTGTGTCTCGAAAGCCGGTTTATATTTACCCAAAAAATCCAATGCGGATTCATTACCCACACGGCTCTGAAAACCCTCATATGCCAATTAGGATGTAAGAAAGGCTTTCAGCCCAAGGTCTACGCCGCTACATAGAAGGTCCTCTCAGAGCCGTGTACCCAAGACTAATGACCACTCTACTATTTCCCGAACTACTAAGCCCTCTTCACACAAGAACTAGCTACATCGGGTAGTGGATTCACCTTTGCATACCGTATGGTCCCGACGTGATTTCCTGCAGAACTTGTTCTCCTGGCTTCCGGGTCTTCCTCCTTCAACACATTTTAGCCTTTCTTCTTCATATTTTAGCAACTGTGGTCCTATAAAACATCGTAAGATGGGGGATTGGGTTATGGTATGATTGAATAAGGGTGAACTACAATCAGTTATAAAAATACATAGAAATCTTACTAAAATCAGACATAATTCACACCACAACTTCAGGCATGGTACCTGATTAAAGAAAAGATGTTTCGATTTTTGTGACCAAATGTATGGTGTTCTAGAAAGTGAAAGCGGAACATCAATTTCCTTCGGGACTGTTGCAGCCTATTCGAATACCCAAGTGGAAATGGGACCAAATCACAATGGATGTCAAGGGTCTAAGTTACTATCGATAGGAGTAAGCATGGGATTTAGTTCGGGGCTGTGGTAGATCGATCGATGAAGTTAGCCTTACTTACTGTAAGAAGAACCGACTATTCACTTGATAAGTTGGAAAAACTTTACATAGAAGAAGTAGTTCGGTTACACGGGTTTCCAGTGTCTATCATTTCAAATAGATATCCAAGGTTTACCTCGAGATTTTAGGGAAAATTGCAAGAGGCTATAAGCACTCGACTAAATTTTAGCACGACTTACCATCCGCAGATGGATGGAAAATCAGAGATAGTTATTCAAATTTTAGAAGATATGCTAAGAAGTTGAGTGATCGACTATGAAGGTAGCTAGGATAGACATATTCCTTTAGTTGAATTTGTGTATAATAAAAGCTATACGTCTAGTATTGGAATTGAGCCTTACGAGGCTCTTTACGGAAGGAAATGCAGAACACCACAGTGTTGGGCAGAGCTAAGTGAAAAGAAAGTGATCAGCCCCGATTTGATCTAAGAGACCGAAGTGGGGGAGAGTTGTAACACCCCAAAATATACCCTAGTAGTTTTATAATATGTTTAGGGTACAAGTTAAGCCAAATATGTATTTTATGAGAAATGTTAAATGATTAAATGTTAAATGTAAAAAAGGATAAACCCGGAATTAATCCAAGAGTCAAGGGAAAAATGGGAATTTGTAAAATCGGGACCTCAAGGCCATAAATGAAGATGAATAAATGTGAAAGTGGAAATAATGAGAAGTGGAATGCTAAATATAGAGAATGACAGGGACCTTAATGCCGAAATAAGATAAAATCTAAACATGTGCTAGCCAAACATAGCCCTACACATAATATGAGAATAAGACCAAAATTGGTCTAAGAAATGCTCATTTGTGCATTTCACGTTTGAGAGAGAAAAGAGAAAAAGCTAGGCTCGAGAATAAGGATTTTGGTGTGATTTTCTCCCATTCATGTTCTAGTTTCGTTAAAGGAGAAGAAGAGAGAAGGATGGCTTAGGTCGAAGATTGCAAGATATTTAAGGTAAGAGGTTCAACCTTAACTCCATTTGTGGTTTTATTTACACAAAACCCTAATCCATCTATAAGCTTCTGGGTTTAGGTTGGTTTGCTAGATCGGGAGTTTTTCTTGATTCGCTTTTTAGTTTTGATGGATTATTTTCGGGAAATCAAAATGAACAAACGCTAGGCAAAAACGGTTCTGACGCTTTAGGCATAGGGAAGCCCACGCCGAGGCTTAGACCTATGCTGCCAATGCGTGGGAAGCAATGCTCTAGGCTAGTCCAAAATTGATATTGTAAGCTCCCTGTACGCCCAAGGCGTAGAGCGCTACAGTAAGCCACAGCCATACGCCGAGGCGTAAACTCCGTTGAAAATCCGAAATGTTGCTATATTTGTTCCAAACATAAGTCTAGCACTCGCATTGGATGACAGACCAATGAGTGAAATGAAAGGCCTACAATGATATGAGTAAGTGGAAAAAATGTACCATACCTCGCCTTAGTGGATAATGTCAGCTGGATGACTTAGTGCCTTGCTCAATAATAGTTAAATATAATTTAATTATTTGTCCATACTAAAGCGTGAGTATTTGTGATTCACTAGGGGCTGTTGAGGAAAAAACCTGACCTAGGATCAACATCTAAGAAAATGAGACAAGGACCGAAAACCTTTTTGGTTTGTTCTCTATACTCTCTCTGCTTAAAGTTTTCAGGTCATTTCATTCAAATAAATATGAAATTTTATTATGTAACATGTATATTGATTTGAACTTTGGAAATGTTTGACAAACATCCGCATGTGTGTTTCTCTTAGAACCAAAAATGGATTTACTGAGCTTTGGTCAATTGTTTCAAAGTGAACCATGAAATGATAGACATGATGGGAATCAAATGTAAACAAATAAATCCTTCAGAAATGTGAATTGTATTGTGAAAATGTGAAAATGGTATTGTAAAGGATTTATTGTTAAAGCCCTTAAGAGAATGTTATCCGTCGTATTCAAGTTTAGTGATAGATTGGTATACCAATAAGGGTCAATACATAAATGATTTATTGTTGCATATCGATCAGCCTAACCGATAACATCTAAGAAGTGTACACCAACTGAAATTGTAAAGTAACTAATCCGTAGCCCAACGAGACAATATTGTGTTATTATTATTTTATACTGGCCTGTAGCCCAGCCGGTCCATGCAAATGATTTCGTTATCCTATACATCAAAAATATTTATTAAATTTGTTTAAGGTAAAAATTATGAATAAATGTTTGAATTGCATGAATTGAGGTTTGAAGAAATTTTTTGTATATATGATAGTATATTTTGGTAGTGGCCATATGAATGAGAAATGAAAATATGTTAAACTAGAGTTTCTATATATATATATATATATATATATATATATATATATATATATATATATATGGATATTGCATTGATTATTTGAAAAGGAGTTAAAAATGTTGTTTCCAAAAAAAAAAATGCTTATTGCGAAATTGCTTGAAATGAGAATAGAAATGCAAATAACCATAAAGCATGAAATTTCTTAGTGCGTTGTTTTATCACGCGTAGGTACCAAGTGAAAAGTGGTAGGACTAGAGACCGTAGAGCGTAGAGTCATCGCCAAAGCTTTTTGAGTATAAGTATATGCTCCGATTCTTGCATACATTTCATCATTTGAATATGGGACTATTTTGTATTAAAAAAGTGAACTCTGACAATGTTTTCTAATGATTTGTGAAGGGCATAGAATGCCATTTTTTTATAGGCCCTATTGAAATGAAAAGATGTACTTTACTATATGATAACGATATCATATATTCAATTATATATGTGTATATAAAATGTGTTTTGGTTTAAATGATTTTAGTAACAAAATAAGTTTATATCAAATGTGCTTGATAAATGCTCTAAACAAAATGGTTGGCGCCCCCGGATTCTCGTTTCGCCTCGGGTGAAGATGTACTACGAGGCGACATTTTCGTGACGCTCTTCATGAGTAGAGCCTCAACACCGCTAGATATGCCAAGGCTGAAATTTCTAGAGTTCGAATGGAGCCATGATGCATCGGAATACGTGGCTAAGTTCACCCAATTAATGTGATTTCATAGATGATTGCGCGCTGCGTATACGGCCAAGGTGAGAAGTTTGAGAATGGTCTCAAATTGTCCATCCAAGGCGGGGTGATTGTGATTCTCCTACAAGATATGGAGTCTATGGTCAGGACAGCTATGGCCAGTGAGAGAGAGGTAAATGATGCAAAGAGCATCTGAGATGCGAGTGCTAGACATAAGAGGACGGAGAACTAACCTTCTTCTTCTAGCTCAGGAAAAAAGCAGAGGACTTATATTCCACGAGGATTTTAGGGACAAGGCAATCTGCTATCATGCCAAGGCTAGCCGTGGCTACTTCAGCCGACGAATCGATGACATCTTACTATTGCCATTAGCCTGGACATATGAAGAGGAATTTTCCTCAAAGGCAAGGATCCTAGGGTTATGGGACATCAGGTCCTACCATCGGTGACACGCATTAGTATTACGCTTTTTTCTTCTTACCCCAATACTAGCCAAGGGAATGTGTATCGACCTACGGAGTCGCGACATGCACCTTCCCCGGCTTCAGGCCAGAGGAGGCCGCAGTATGGGTTATGCCTGTGGATATGGCTCGGCATGATTCAGACTTTGGGGACTCCATGAGTGTGTCTTACGCCAAGACATCACATGATCGAGTACGGATCGCTTAGTTATACAGGTGCTTTACTTCTTTCATTTATGGGCAAGAGTTTTTTTTTTTATTATTATTATGGTGCATCGTATTCATTCATTAATGCATCATGTGTGAAATAATTAGGCTTAGAGGTTGAGACCTTGTAGTTGTTGTGTGATAAACCCTCCCTAGAAACTAGTGAATATTGATCCGATATGCTCAGATGACGAAGTACAAAGATCTCAGGATCTACCTACTATGGGACCTAAGGGCCGCGAACATGTCGAAATTGGATGTCATCTCGCATGGATCACTGATGGCAAATAATCGAAATATTACACATCAGTGATCGTAGGAGAGTTACTACTCATACATAGGGTAAAACACAATGATTTACTCCCAGATCGGTACGACTTAGGTGGCATGGGCACCGATGGGCTGGCTATGCTTCCTATCCTGGGAGGACGAGGTGAGAAAGGGTTTGGTCTACCTTTGGGCAACTTGCCAATACACATGTTTTTCCGTATGAACTAATCGAGATTACTCGTAGAGGGATGTATATTTCACATTAAGTTACACCCTAGTACGCTACCCATTTATATGACTTCGCATAGATGGCACTAACCTGAGTTGTAGGGAACTCAAGGTCTAGCATAAATTGTTTGATAAAGGTTTGCATAGGATCGAGCACTTTTACATTGGGGTTTCCGATTTTGTTTTCTAAGAAGAAAGACAAGACCCTTCGATTGTACATTAAAGATCGACAGTTGAACAGGGTTACGAGTAAGAATCGATATTGTTTACCGAGGATTGAGGATTTATTCGATCAATTGAGAGGGACACATGTCTATTCCAAGATAGATCTCCGTATCGGTTATCATCAGTTGAGAGTTAGGGAATCTAATATCCCTAAGACAATGTTTAGACGCAGCCATGGCATTCTCGAAAGCTCATAATGATGCTCACTGACTAACGAATGCAATTCAACTCAAAGAAAAGTTCTAAAAAATTTTCTAATACTTTAGGCATTGTCCTAAATTTCTAGCAATGAGCAAAATTGAGCAATAAAGTAAAAGCTTAATAAAGAGAGTTGGGAAAAAAGAACTCCCCTTATAGTCTCGGTGACTTTGAATTGGAACCTTGAGGAGATTCAGTCCCTGACATCGATGTGGTACCCTTTCTACACTTTTTTTTCTTGAAGCCATGAAAGTGGCTGTGAATTTTCCCAAACACTTGTGTGCACCAACTTCCTTCATCTCAAATGAGTGAGTTTTGATGCTTCAAACCTCCTTAATATACATGTAATCAATTCCATAATTACCAATGATCCACAAAGAACATGAATGCAAACAACAAAGCACAAACAATTCTTTCATTGCAAATCCTATTTGATGCTTGAAATGATGGATGGAAATTTGGGGTTTAATAATGGTAAGTTTGTGGGTTTATGATGGGTTTTGAAGCTTGGAGATGGTGGAGATGGTTTGGCGAGGGATGTGATTGAGAATTTGAGTGGATGAGAAATGAATTTGAAATTGGTTAGAAGTTGCAAAGGTTGGAAGGAACGGGTATTAGACCTGATAGAGTAAGTATGAAGAAGAAAAAAAATGAGTTTTGCGGAGCCTGGGAGCTTCATTAAGACAAAGCGGGTGTTTGTAAAGACTCGTTGGAAAGCTCTTTCAATGTAGAATGTGCTCATGGGCTGAGGTGAACCATTTGGAGCCTCAATCAATACAGAAAAACCAAAATGTCCAATGCTATCCAGTGCAACGATTTCTTGACTCCTTAGGTTCTCCTTGCTTGCACCAAGGCAAGTCCTCTTGTCTTCAGTTCTCCTCAAGCATGATCATGAACCTTCCAACTTTATATTTCAATTCAATTTTGTTCAATTCATCTCAAAAACTCAAATTTAATCAACATCTCAACTCCATCTTTTTCACACTTCCGCTAATTATGAAGTACATCAAATCCACTTCAACCCCCTGCCTTGCTCTGCAAACTAGTCATGACAACATGTTGAGCTTTATTCTGTAAACACTAACTAAGAAAGTTAAAACAATGTTGGAATTTTCATTCCAGTAGTAAAAAATAAGAAACAAATAATGTAACTAAAAAGAAAACAAGAAAAAAAAAATGGATAGAATCCTTATTACTTAGCTTAGGTTACCTCTGAAGAAGCTGCTCGGTTTTTAGAGTCCAACTAGACTTATTGGAAAATTACTAGTGCTTCCATTTGACCAATCATCCATCTTAGACAACACTTCCTCTTCATAACTTGTAGCACCTTTTATTTAACAATTCAATTTTAAGGAGCTTAAAAACTTTGTGACCCAAATCCTTGGCCCTACCCGAATGGCAGATTCGAATCGGAGCCCGGTTTACTCCGACTCGTTTACTTTTATTCTTATCAAACACGTTTCTTTTACTTTATTTCTCTTTAAAGTTTCAAATATATGGAAGCGGTTTTAAATGGTAGGCCCATAAACCTTTACTTTTATGCAATATGTGTACAAAATGGCATATCATGCCTTTACAAAATGATATACAAAACAATATTTCAGAGATTAACTCTTTGTTCACAAAATATCACATGTTCAAAAAGAATGGTATGAATATGATGGGGTATATACTTATACGCCGCAAATTTCTCAACCACTCGACGCTTCTTGATCTTGGCCTTTTTCCTACATTTGA
Organism: Tetrastigma voinierianum; assembly: GCA_016808115.1. NCBI lineage: Eukaryota > Viridiplantae > Streptophyta > Magnoliopsida > Vitales > Vitaceae > Tetrastigma > Tetrastigma voinierianum. The sequence continues at coordinate 42,183 of JAEQBH010000504.1, forward strand.
AACATGCACATGGATGGGGTATTACCACTCAAGCATTCTCATGCTTAGTGGTTCTATAAAAATTCTATTCTCAATTCCAGTTTAATATAAAGCATGCCTTTATATCAAACTATACTTTTTAACTCTTTCCATTATCAATATCAAACAATACTCATGATTATTCATTTTCACATACTTTCAATGAACAATTCATTGATCATATCAAATTATGCATTTGTATATGCAACATTTTATTCAACACTCAATTCATGAGATTAAAACATATACTCTTAAATATGTATTTGGTTTATGAATCTTGTTTTCACTTATCAAAGTTTTCTATTTCACTTTGACTATATCATTCACATTCGCGACGGATTTCTCTTAGTGAATCCCACCTCATTATCATGCAGTAAATAAAATACACGCTTTGCTAAAAATGCCATACACCATCATGAAAAATGTCAATTGGTGCATCCCGTCATGTGGGACATTTAACTATTTTGGTTTGCCATCATGACAGATGCCGATTTGTGCATCCCGACATGTGGATCATTATGTAGTTAAATCACAATCACGGCAGATGCCGATTGGTGGATCCCGCCATGTTGATCATTTGGTAAATTGATTCAATTCAAGATGTCAAGAATTGACCAAACATTACAAATATCACATTTTCAAATCCATATGCACTTTCAAAATAAAAATTCAAGGATATGCATATTCCATACAATCATTTCAGATTTTACTTGGTAAACTACTCAAACACTTTATATAAGAATAGAGTCATGATGGACAAAGAACTAACCAAAAGTTGTCGGTTCTTGCTTCCTTTCCTTCGATCTCTATCCTAGGTTAGGTGATCCTCACTATCTCCTAGTCAATCACAATTATGACACATTTTTAGTGAATAGAAATTAATCTTATGTAACAATTATGGGTTAAGACATTAATTCTGCCCATAGGCGAACTTGCCGAGGCTACGGTAAAGGGCTTCAGCTTTTATTTAAGCGTCTCGAGGCAAATTCCAGGCAAAGGATAACTTTCCAACAAGAAAACCTAAGAAAATAATGAGGAAAAACTTGGATAAAGAGGGGAAAATAGATTGAACCGACGACCATTGTCGCCCACTGGGGCGTGAAATCTTCCATCACTGTTCAACTGGTCGACCGGTTCCTCGTCCGGTTATGGAATTAGTCAACCGGTTGATTGTCCCTCCTTCCGGTTAGCACGAACCAATCAACTGATTAGTTGTCCGGTTGGTTAGGCTGATAAATACTGAAAATGACCTAAAATTACTAAAACTCAAATCAATAAATGCCCACCTATTGGAAAGACCTCAAACCCAAAAATAAATTCAAACAATCCTAAATACTTTTTAAACCATCCATAAACAAAACTTATGGATGGATTAAATATCATTCAAAGTGGAGTTAGGGCTAGATTGCACACCTTAATCACTTGGAACTTCAAGTCTTAGCTTCTTCCTTCAATTTCCTTGCCAAACATGATCCAAAAAGGAAATATCCACACTAAAATCTTCTTATCTCAAAAACCTAGTTCTCTTTTCTCTCATTTTGTTCTCAAATGTGACCTAAGTCTCCAAATGCCCAAATGAGGTCTTCTAAGACCAATTTGGTATTTATTTTCATTTAAGGCTTAAGGCCTTGTTTGGTTCATGCATTTTGGCTTTTCTCATTTTTGGCATTAAAAGCCTCATGTTCTCTTATTTAATATATCATTTAACATTTAAATCACTTTAGCATTTAAGCTCATTCCCATTTGACCCTTAGGTTCTCATTTTTACAAAATTCCTATTTCAACCCTTTTCACTGGGTAAATTTCTGTCTAATCTTTTAGAATTTATTTTCAGTATAACATTTAAACATATAATCATTTAACATTTGTATTACCTATTTAATTCCCTAAATACCCACGTTTGCCTGATTCATACTTGTGAATATATAAAATTATTATAAAAATTCTAAGGTATTTTTAAGGCGTTACATAACCATTCAGCTCAAGGATGTTTTCTTCCAGATTTTGAATAGGGGAAAGAAACTCATAATCCCCTTTAACCATGGCTAGTCGTTCAGCCAAAATTTCTTCAAAAAAGTCCCCTCTATGTGATGCCAATGCAAACAAAACTTTGATTAAAATGGACTTTTCCAACATGTGCCCTCTTGATGGAAGCAAGCTAAAAACATTTCTGCACATTTTTATTTCTTGCTCCATCAAAGGCAATGGTTGGTTGAGATTGAACTTTGCTTTTCCTCGCCTACAAGTGATAAGCTTTTAGTGAGTGTATAAAATGTGTAATAAAACGCAGCCTGTATGCGCAAGTATACGCATCGGGTTTACATAGTATAGCGACTCGTCAAGTGTCATTCCCACGAAAAGAAGTGTGTCGAATACTATATTCATGCTTTAAATGTTATATGGATCGAGTCCTAGCCGGCACATCGAATTAGATAAATTAAGTTAAAATCCACATTAAATGATCAAGTGAAAAACAATGATGAGAAACCTAAGGTTTCATCTCCACCTATCACACTTATTGGATTTTATCCTTGATAAATTATTTACTTAATATATTGTATGAATTATATTAGCGGGTTGATCTTGCCTATGGGATATTCTCTCTTGAGATATATCTGCCTATCTCACCAGACTCAAGGGTGGATTGCATCTCCCACTTCGACCCACAACTCGAAATGCGTAACATGCAAAACCCTAGCGCCACACTGGGAACTCCTGATATCTCTATTCCTCTCAAAGCTATCCAAGTTGGGTTTTTACTCATGTCCCTAGGAGTCATCTTCTCTCGATCTCAGATTCCTAGTAATAGCATGCCAATGTTCGCCAAACAATAGCATGTGATTAATTTCAGAATAAATCAAATCAATAACTTCATACTAATATTAAATAAAAATGAGAATTCAACTAATCCATACAAGTGCAGTTAGGTTTTGACAAAACCCTAGAGAAGAAACCTAAAACATCTCTATGTGGAAGAAAACCATCAAAAGAAAGAGAAAAAAAAAGAGAAAGAGGATGAGAATAAACGATTTTGAGTGGAAGCCCCCTCTCATCTTCTTCAATCTTGTTCTTCTTCAAGCTTTTCCTCTTCTAGATGTGTGCCTGAGGGTGTTTTTCTCTCCAAATCCACCCCCAAAAGGTCTAAAATACACAAATGTAATTATACTGGGGAAATGGGCCATCATAGTGGCTCGAAATTAAAGATTTTAAGCCCATCGGTTCATCGCGGGTTAAGACCTCTTCCTCGGCGTATGGGCTTCACGCTAAGGGTGCCGTCGTGGCGAACCCGAGAGCAAGAATAAAGCAGACGACATGTCGACTTCAATGACATACACTTCATCCGAAGTGGACATCCGATTTGAGTGTTATTTGTACCGTTGGAAATATCTTGAAGTGTAGAATTCATACATATATGGCTTGATTCAAAATGAGCTCTTATTGTATCTGAAAATGGCAAAATACATTTCGTCCTTTTGTTTGGCAAAATAAAATGTTTCCGTGTGATTTTCTTCAAGGCTTGCAACTTGTATAACTTCTTTGTTTGGACTCTAATTTTTGTGTTCTTGGTATCCATAGAAAGATATTGAAATGTAGAATCCATACATATAAATCTTGCATCAATTGGAGCTCATATGGTTTCTGAAAACATCATAATATAGTAGCTGCTTCCTTTTCATTTTGTCTTCGCTCAAATTTCGCACAATTCCGCCAAATGGATGACCTAATCATATATATGAACATTTAGAGCATTAGGGCACTTATTTAACACAAAAACACTAGAAAAACTAAGTAAAACATAGGTATAAAATGAGTATTTAAGATACCTATCACACTTAACTTAAATTCGCTTTGCCCCAAGCAAGAAACTCCGACTTAAAACAAACAAAATTTGAAATGACATGGACTAACAATAATGAGATGAGTAAATGGATATATTAAGGGGTGGAAGGAATCACTATGAACACAACTTAGCAATATTGGCATTTTCAACCAAAATTTAGGATCCTTCGACTTTTAAACTTTCTAAGGAACATGGCAAAGCAAATCATGGTAAGCAAAGAAAATCAACCCCCAAGTTCGCAATGACCTTTCCCAAGGAATCTAAGCGTAGGTAATAGCATGTTCCCGAGTGTATAGCAAGGTCTTATCACCCCCAAACTTAAGCTCAACTCACCTATTTGGAATAAGCCAACTAAGAAAGGATAAGAACGCACCATTTTTATTCATACCAACATACCTAAAAATTTCCTAAATACCTAACAAATGGAGAACTAGTGCCAATAAGTTTTAGTTGAGTGTTCCTATAGCGAGAATCCATACCAGGATTCCCACCAAATGTTAAGGGCACCAGCACTAAATTCCTTCAAACTTCACCTCGAACACTCAACCAAACTCAAAGGCCCCAGTGTTGGGGAATGATCCATCTTCCATTCCGTAATGTAGTGAAGTCAATGACTCCCCAAATTATTTTGTTCGCACAGCTTTGAGTTCTCTCGTACCATGCCCTGGATTCCGACTGGATGATCCAACTTATTCTAATCCACAAGCATTTCTATATTTTTCTTTCTTTTGTTTCTTTTCTTCATTTTCTACTTTCCTATTGTTTTTCATTTTCTCTTTTAGTCAGCTCGATGGCAATCCTCTTGATTAGGAAGTCCTGTATCACTTAGTGGTTAGAACTCATGGATGGCTGAATCTGAAAAGTGGTCTGTGACTGCTTACATACAGAGCATGTGTGTGTGAGAGAGATCTCTCGAGCAATGTGCCTTAAGCAGCCGGGCGAGGACTAAGCTAAGCCACGCATACCATGCAAGGATAATTCCCGATCATTTAAAAACTGGTCCTATTCCTTACACTTGGCATTTTGAATAGTTGTGTTCAAATGATCTTCTACTAGCCAATAAGGCATCAAACTCCACTCATATGAGACACAAAAATAAAACAAAATAAGAACAGCAAAAGGCAAAGTAATTCAATAACCAAACAACAAAGCTAAATAACTAAAACATGTAAGGAGATACAAAAGTTAGACTTTGGAAAATTTTTATTTTTATTTTGTTTAATTTTTTTATTCTCAATTCACTCCCAAAACTTGAAATGAATACGTCCTCAATGAACAAAGAATGGATAATGAGTACTTCAAGGTTGACTGTCTCCCGGAAGTTGCTCCAATGAATATGGCTCGCTTCGAGGCAAAGATGTTAAGAGAGGTTAGATCTTAAGTCCAAATGAAGTGGGATGTGCTTGAATAAGATTTTTGGTTCCTTAAGCCTCCAAGAATTATCGAACTTCAAGTCATAACTTCTTTAGCTTCCCAAAACTAGCTTAAACTCAAAACCTGGAATTAAAAACTAAAACACAAAAAAAAACTAAATGAAGCACAAAACTTTATTCAAAAATGGCTCAAAACTAACCATGAAATAGAAAAGGGGAAAAATACTTTTTAAGCTTGGGCTGCCTCCCAAGGAGTTGCTCCATTTTTTTGAATCCAGCTAGACTAATTAACCATTTACTGATGGGTTGGTGTTTCTTACTTTCTATCCTTCTAAGAGGCTTATAGTTATGCTCAACTAACAACTTGAACACATAGCTCTCCACAATCTTATTATTTTTTTTGATTTTCATTTTTTTATTTTTTTGTTTACAATGGTTCTCCTTAATTGTTCAAGTGAATGATCTACTCATCCACCTCCAAGTTGATCGGGTTTTCTCATTTTTCACTCTTATGCATCTCACCCCCATAGAGTCATCTCCTAAAAGCTCCTCTACAACTTCCTCTTTTACCTTTCATAGATCCTTATAGTTGACTCTTTTCCTCACCCCCCAATCTAGGGTCTTTTGAAGTTTCTACATCATCATCCTCCACTTTGAAGCTTCAAGTTTTCTAATACTCGAAGTGATTTCTTCATCAGAGCTCCAGTTTTCTTCCTTTTTATTCACCCCAAGAGTAGATGGCGAACTCTCTTGTTGTCCTTCAAAGGATATTGTAGCCATATTATTTTGTTCTTTCATATATTTTTCTACTAGCTCTTCTATACTCATACTCTCATCTTCTTTAGGTTGTTCTTTTTCAAATGTAAGTTGAGTACTGTATGGCCATTAGAGCCATCTCTTCTTAAAGCCATCGAATGGTGTATGCTGAATTCGAACATTAGCCTTTGTCAATTCTATGAATTGAACTTGAGATGTCGCATTCAAAGATGAACTCTATTCATTTTAGCTAATCGCCTAACTTTGTCATTCTTCTCGTGGAGGCTGACTTATCTCATTTGGATCAAGAACCGAGGGGCAATCCAACTTGGAGAGGAGTGATCCATTTCAGCTATCGATCTTGAAAATTCAGGTTGTGCCATGGTAAATGTAGCTTGAGTTCTTCTTAATTCATCCATAACTTCTTCTAGGTTTGATCTTCAAACTTGTGGAGATTGAAGAGTGTTAGATCTTGTATTCCATGAGGTGCTAGGGCAATGTTTCCAACCCGGATCATAATTTTTCCTATATGGGGGTACCTTATACCGAACTCAGTTATAAAAGTATATGTGGTTCACTTGATTTGTCACTCTTGATGATACTTCATTGGCTATTTGCCTCATTCCTAGTTGTTGATTACGAGCCCAATGCATCCGTCAACTCGATGATGTGATCCATTGTGATTTAAAAATTGTGTTTATTCGCTTCTACATAGTTTGTTTCCTGTGGTTCTCGGTCTCGGGATCAAATGGAACTAGTTCGGCCACCTAATCTTCGTGATGCGGCACCAATTAACTCTCCCAAAACTACAACAACATTAGAGACCATAACAAAGACACGGTATAAACAATAACAAAACAAATAAAATAAACAACAATCGATCCAGCAAGATCTGAAACGTTAATATTTATCAACTTCCAGACGCCACAAACTCGAATGTTTAGTGGAGTGATAAATGCGTGAATAACGCAATGATACATACGATCGTTATAAGAAGATAATCACTCGCTTGGCGCTTCCATCTGCACAAAGAATATGTAACACACGGTGATCACGCTTAATGGTGGTGACTGAACCCGCGAAGACACCCATCAGATTAAACCCTAAATCAAACTTAATATTAAATGATCAAGGAAAATAAATGATTAAAACTAGAGTTTCCATCTCTACCTATACACTTCAGTCGGATTTTATCATTGATAAAATTATTTACTTAATATACTTATGGAATTATATTATTAACATCTTTTCCGCAAAAGACAATTTCAAGATATTTGCCTCCATCTTTATAGGGGTGGATTGCATCTCTTCCTCGACCCCTCAACTTCAAAATGCGTAAATGTGCAAACCCTAGTGCCACACTTGGAACCTGGGATATCTCTATTCTCCGGTTATCCAAGTGTTACTTTAACCATATCCCTAGGAGTCATCTTCTCTCGATCTCAGATTCCTAGTAATAGCATGCCAATGTTCGCCAAACAATAGCATGTGATTAATTTCAGAATAAAGAAAATCAATAACTTCATACTAACATTAAATAAAAATGAGAATTCAGTCCATCTATATGCTGCGCTAGGTTTGACGAAACCCTAGAGAAGAAACATAAAACATCTCTATATGGAAGAAAACCATCAAAAGAAAGAGAGTGCTGTAAGAATCCAGAGGAGAACAAACCATTTTGAGTGGAAGCCTCCCATTCTCTTTTCTTTCTTCAATCTTGTTCTTCTTCAACCTTTTCCTCTTCAAGATGTGTGCCTGGCTAGTGTTTTTCGCCTCCAACTACTTATAAATGTAACGCCCCAAAAATACCCTAAATTGTTTTTATAATATTTTAAAGTATGTTTAGAGTATAAATTAAGCCAAACTTGGGTTTTTCCGAGAAATTAAGAAATGATTAAATGATAATTGATAAATATTAAATGATATATGATTATAGGGCTAAATGTAAAGTGCAAATGAATATGTGAGTATATAAATAAAGGACATGCTAAATGAGAATTTGCTAAACCGAAAATTTTACCCAAGTGAAAAATGGCAAAATATGAATTTTACAAAATCAATACCTAAGGGTCAAAAATAGAATGTGATTAAATGCCAAAGTAAATTAAATGTTAAAGGAAGAAATAGAAGAATTAAGTGCCATAAATAAAATTTATTGTTAGGGAAAAATAAGCCATTAGGAGATTTTTCACTTAAAGACCAAATATGGTCTTAGAACTCCACATTTAGCCAAAACGTATTTGAGAGAAGGAGAGAGCAAAAAGAGGAGAAAACCTAGGGTTTTATGTGTGAAGATTAATATAGGGTGGAAATTTCCATGTTTGCTCAAGATCTTTGCAAGGATATTGAAGAGGAGTTAGGCTTCAAGAACAAAGTGATTCAAGGTAAGAACTCAAACCCTAGAATTTTCTTAATGATTTGAGTTGGGGAAAACCCTAAACTCATCCATGGATTTGCTTGTGATTGGTTTAGGGATGATATTAGGATGTTATTAGGAGTGATTGCCATGATTTATTTTGAGTTTTGAAGTGTTTTGGAAAAAAAATCACGAAGAGGAAATTATGGTGTTTCAAAGGAGATGCTGCTAAGTCAAAACTTGTTCAAACCTATGTTTGTTTTGGCGGCACTTGGTCATTTCTTATCCTAATTGAGTGATTCAAATTGCTAAGTACACTAGACTTATAGTAGAACAAAATCCCTGAAGCAAAGTTACCCATATTTGGACCTAATTAGACCCAGAAAATCGTTGAAGTGATGCTCTGTTTCGGATAACTTTCTGGTTCAATGCTGAAACAGTAATGTGTTTTGGAGTAGTTTTGGTATTTAGGCCATAAGTTGAGTTTCACTCATCCTAATTGAGTGATTCAAATTTCTGGGTAAACTAGACTTCTAGGAGAACAATTTACTTGAAGTAATGGTATATAAATTGTAACCCCAAAGTGCCCAGAAATTCTTCAAAGGGTAGTTATGTGCAAGAAAAATCTGCTTCTGTTTTGCAAATTAGAGTAGTCTGAATGTAAAATTCCATAACTTGAGTTTTTGTGATTAAACTTGGATGATTCCAATTGGAGGGGAAACCTAAGAACCATAGCTGAAAATGAGTAGAAGTAACCATTACAAAATTATGGATTTAAGACTTTTAAATTGAGAATACAGGTAACCGAGTGAGTTAAAGTATACCGAATTAATTTTAGCATTAAATGTGTAACTTGAGTTTGAAGATTCAAATGAGATGGATCTGTTCCTAATGAAAATAGACTCATGGTAGAGATATCATTTGTTAATAGCTATGAGCAAAATGTGGCTCATGTATCCCCAGAAAATTTTTCAAGTGAAGGTGTATTGGGTAAACACCAACCCCAACCAAAAATCCTAGAATGCACATTTAATATTTTTTTTCTTTGGTTATTCTTTGATTGTGACATATGTGTGATGAATTAGGGGCTCACGAGGAGAAAAACCCGAATTGAGGTCGATATTTCCAAGGACAAGAATCGAAGGACAAAAATCTTTTGGTTTGTTCTATCGACTTCTATTCTTGTTTCAAGTTTTATGTTTGTTCTCCACTTATCTCTCTAATTCCAAAGTGTTTGAATGATTATAACATGATTTGAATTGTTGAAATGATTTAGGCGAAATGCATATTATCATTTAAATTGATTTGAGGAAATCTGATTGTGAAATGAATTGTAGCATGAATTGCATGAGTATTTGAAATGAATTGTTTGTACAAAAGTACATATTTATAAATTCGTATTTTACTAAGGGGAGGATTTGAAAGCCCTAATAGAATGATTGTTCATTAATTCTATAAAGGATAGATTGGTATACCAATAGGGGCCAAATTCAGCAAAGATCGCAATTAAATGTATTGATGTGCTCGACTCGATCCGTATATCGCATGACACAACATCTTAGAAAGGCTCACAAATCGATTTTATAATCAGCCAAGAAATCACGACCGCATCGCTATAAAACAAATATTTTATAATTGGGTCTCAGAGTCGTGAATCGGGTGTCGTGATTCCTGAGATCCTATAACAAAACATGTGTTAAATTCGCTAAGTGCGTAACTCGAAATGACTTTGAGATCGTTGACATATTGGAAACTGAAATGTGCTGATCGCAACAATTATAAGAAATCGTGAAATGCATACCTTGCGGGTTTCTTTTTGAATGATTTATTGCATATGAAAGTGTATATTTGGAATGATCAATGATACGAAAATGAATGTATATATTAAATGAATATATATAGGGGTAATTGCATTGATCATTCAAAAGACTTAAAGCATTATTTAGCAAAATCAGTATTAGATTCAATTTAACTGAAACGTAAAGAATGGAAATTATAGAACCACTCCGTGCAAGTGAAAAAGGTTATGATTGTTTTATCAATATGTACTATGAACAAGAAAGAGGTAAGATCGAAGCGCAGAGTCATTGAGAAGAATTAGAGGCGTTCATTACATGCATTAAATAATATTTTTTGAGTGCATGACTTTATTTTGTATTAAAAAAAAATAAACTCTGAAACAATGTTGTATAATATTTTAAAGGGCTTGGTATGCCATTTGTAACAATGATTAAACGCTTATGGGTCTAATGAGGTATCCAAAATGTGACATTTGAAATGGTTTGAATGAAATGTGCTTTAAAAACGCGTTACAATAAAGGTCTAAAATACATGGTATACTATATCAAAGCGGCCACGTTAGCTCGAAATTAGAGCCTGAGCTCACCTATCATCGCGGGCGAAGACCCTCTCTATAAAGATTACAGGCTTCACGCACGTATGGTGCTTGGTCGCAAGTGAACTCGAGAGCAAAGAATAAAGAAACGACATGCTTCGATTTCCAACGAGCATAACTCTCATCCGATGATCCCATTTGAGTGCTCTTTATACCAGTTGAAAGTTTCCGCTTAAAATTAATACATTGATTCAATATGAATTTATGGTATCTCGAAAAACAAAAACATAGAGTCGTTTATAGGAGTGTTTGTTGATTTTTCACTTTTTCATTTTGTCTTCGCTCCACTTGATACCTCCAAATGGATGACTCAATCTATATATAAGGGACATTTAGAGCATTAGTGCCTATTTAATGATAAAAATAGAAAACTAAGTAAAACGAGGCAGGTATAAAATGAGTATTTAAAATACTCATCAACAAGAAAGGTGAGATCCCCCTTGTTGATGTCAATCCATGATTGGCTTGAGGAATGAAGTGGTCCCCTTCAATGCCCCAAGTTACAAAATCCATAGGGAAGGTAAATGTGTCAATCTTCAATAAGACGTTTTCAATAGCCATTACTTGACTTTCTTTTCCAACTTTCAGTTCATCCACTTCTGGCTCTTCATTCTTAAAGTTGGTTAGGAGTGCCTTGTTCTCAATTTCTAGCTCATTTTCAATTTCTTCCCCAAAGATTCTCAAAGATTACTGGGCTCTTGGGTATATTACTTATGAGATCCATACATTCATTAGAGTTGTTAAGTATTACTGTGAGAGATCCTAGGAAAATTTTTCCAGAATGCTTTGACTAAGTGGGCCCACTGAGATTCTATATTTTCTAATCTGACTCATTATCGGCTCGGGAAAGGATCTAAATCTAAACTTTTCCGCTCGCCATGAACACTAATAATTCCTTTTCATCCATGTTCAAAAATTCTGATGAACAAAACACGTCGTTTGGCTTTGATGAAGGAGTCTATCTTCTTTTAATATTCTCCATGAAGTACCTGGGCAACAAGAAGAAAAATAAAAGAAAATAAAGTACAAAATACAAACAAAACAAAAATAGCAAAGAAACAAATCGCAACCAAAAATAAAAGTAAAAATTGCCTAAATTAGCAAGTCACCTGTTCTTGAAAATGTCAACTTCTAATGAGAGGAAGTGAACCGACAACCTTCTCGATAACTGATGCACCAAAACTTGTGGTGGACCAAATATGTCAGATTATATATGATACTTGGGCTAAAGAATAATGGTGAAATACTCAAAACTGATTTTTAAAAAGTATACTCAAAAACTAAACAAAGTATTACAAACGCCGTTCCTTTCCCTATGTGTAATGGTCACAAGGCGTAATAAACTCCGACTGGAGTTCAAGAGCATCGTACCACAATGATCGTTCTCTAAATGGAATTCAAGCACCCCAATTACAAGTGGTTCTTCAATATCAGAAGACCAACAGGATTCGCATTAAAATCACTTCAATTGAAATAAAAAATGATTTGTGAACTATCATGAACTAATCCTAAAGTCTAGTAAACAAAAAACTACTTCAAAATCTAAAATATGAAGAGATGCATCAGATGGATACGTTGGGAATCATTTGAATAATAAGTTTGCATTTTGAAAGTGTGTATTTTGCAGATGAATACTGGATTTGTCTAACAAAGTAGTATATTCTTGATTTCTCCAATACTATACATTTCTACTAATTAAAACTATTTCTTTTAAGACAATGGGTCTAATTCGCAAATACTGTAAGAATGTACCCGACGAAGATCTACCTGTTTTTCTTTTCCAATACTTCAACCATTTCTTAGATCGAGATCATCGTCCCCAGACAAGTAATAATGCAAGCCTTCTCCAATTTAATTGATATCTCAGCCATCAAATGTGATAAAGTTCTCTCTCTTCTTGATTATATCTATGCTAACACCTGATCAAGGTCATTATATTAGATTAGAGGTGAAACTCTATATGTTAAACAATACATCATCTCAGATGACCTTTAATTTCTTAAGAAAGCGAAGGATCTATTAGGCAACCTTTCTAGAGCATATAGTTATACAATAGCAATCAACCCCCAAGTGAACGCTCATGTGCTCTCAGGAATCTCTATCTCTGTGTCACTCAGAGGGCCTCCTGGAAATCAAATAATACATACAACTCTTTTTTGGGTATAAACTACAGAAATTAAAAACATATCAATGTATGAGCAGTACCAAATTAAATAAATTCAGTTATCAAACCCACGAAATAAACTATAAATCTGAAAATCTAAACACTCAACAATTAATCCCCATCCATAGAGGGTGTTTAATGTTCCATTACAGGGGTCCATTCATCACCAATCAAGTAACAAACAAGAAAATGAATAAAGAAATCAAGAGATAAGGACAGAGAACAAAATGCGATTCAGCTCAATCTTGTCCAATAATAACTAAATCTTCAATAATATAAACAAAACTTGCTCTAAAATTATCTAAGATCTACTAAAAATCAAACCCTAAGCTAAAGTGAAAAAGAATGTTTAAATCACATAAGCTTATCGGTTTAACTCATATCTACCCAAATGTATCAAGCTAAAAACAAAAGAAAAGAAAAGATCAAAAAATATACTTCCAAAAACTAGTTCTAGTTTAAAAATGGAAAACAAAACTGAAAAATTGAGGGTTTTAAAGAGAGAAACCCTTTAAGAGATTCTCTTTCCTTATTTTGTTGCCCTAAAAAAATAAAAAATGATTATTTCTAGTCATGAGGTAAAATGGGCTTGAAAAATAGGCTAAAATATCAATTTATCTGCTTTTACTAGTTTTTCCACATCTTCAGCTCGCGACATCGCAGATTTCTCGGTTTACTTACACTCAACATTTATGAGTCACGACATCGCATTTCGAAGGTCAGCGAGATCAAGATGTTGTGAGCCCCAAATATAACACTCTATTGAAATATAATGGGCATATCGCAATACACTCACAGAAATCAGATCAATGACAAAGCAGAAAAAAAAATACTCTATGGTAATATTGTGCTATTGTATTGGTAAATACAATCTGCCCAAGATCATTTTGTTTTTTCTCTTCCTCCATTTGTCACGCTTACAACTTCTTCTTATTATTAGTCTGGATTAGCATGTGAGGTATCATCGAAACTGCATTTCCAAATGTAGAATACAACCATGAGTCGAAAAGTTTCCTACCAGTAAGAACCAACTATTCACTTGATAAGTTGGAAAAGTTTTACTTAGAAGAAAGAGTTCGGTTACATGGGGTTCTAGTGTCTATAATTTCAGATAGGGATCCAAGGCTTACCTTGAGATTTTGGGGAAAATTGAAAATGGATTTAGCCACTCGACTAAATTTCAGCATGAATTTCCACCCTCAGATGGATGGATAATCAGAGAGAGTTATTCAAATCTTAGAAGATATGCTAAGAAGTTGTGTGATTCACTATGAGGGCAGTTGTGATAAACATATTCCTTTAGCGGTAGGAAACTTTTCGACTCATGACCTAAAGGTGGAATTTGTAAAATCATGACCTAAAGGTCATAAATGAAGAAGAATAAATGCCAACGTGGAAATAATGAGAAGTTAACGCAATATAGAGAATAAAGGACACAAAACAGATACAGTCCAAAACAAACATAGCCCTACATTATTAATATGAGAATAAGACCAAGACTTATTCAAGAAATGCTCATTTGCATTTCACGCTTGAGAGAGAAAGAGATAATAGAGCCATAGGCTTGGGAGGTTGGGATAGGTTTTTTAAGATTTTCTCCCCATTCATGATCTAGCTTTGCTAAAGAGAGGAAACATGAGAAGTGGATTGGCTACATACTTAGAAGGCCTGAAGAGATTTAAGATAAGAGATTCAACCCTAACTCCATTTGTGGTTTTTTTTTTGATTAGGAAAACCCTAATACATCTATAAGTTGGGTTTAGGTTGGTTTATGTTGTGATTGGGAGTTTTTCTTTCATTTGTTTAGTGTTTTGATGGATTATTTTCGGGAAAATTGGAAAAATGAACAAACTAGGCAAAACGAGGGTCTCACGCCTTTAGTCAGAGGGAAGCCCACGCCGAGGCATGCACTCCATGCCACGCATGAAGTAACACCTAAAGAGGCTTTAAATTGGGACTTGCAAGCCCTGCACGCCTAAGGCATAGCCAAGCTACGCCTAGGCTAGCCTCTACGCCAAGGCTTAGCATTGTTGAAAAATATGAAATGTTGGTATATTTCTTTCGTAGATCTAGCACTCATACATTGGATGATTGAGGACCTTAGTGAGTGAATGAAAGGGGCCCGTACAAGGACATGAGTAAGTGAATAACATACCGTACCTCGCCGCCTAAGCGATACTGTTGTTAGGCAGACTTAGTGTCTCTCTCCATAAGAGTTAAATATAATTAATGTTTGTCCACTGTGTGTGAGGTATTTGTGATTGACTAGGGGTTGGTAAGGACAACACTTGACCTAGGATCAACATCAAAGGAAATGAGACAAGGACCGACAATCGTTTTGGTTTGTTCTCTATGCCTCTTTTCTTGTTAACGTTTTGTGGTTGTTTTGTCAAATAAATAAGAAATGTTTATTATGCAATCTGCATATTGATTTGAACAAGTGAAATTTGAAATGTTTGAACAAAATCCGCATGTCTGATTTCTATTAGAACCAAAAATGGATTTACTAAGCTTTGGTAAATTGTTTTAAAGTGAACTATGAAATGACAAACATGACGGGATTCAAATGTATACAAACGAATCCTTCATAAATGTGAACTACATTGTGAAAATGTGAAAATGGTATTGTAAAGGATTTTTTGTTAAAGACCTTAAGAGAATGTTATCCGTCATATTCGAGTTTAGTGATATATTGGTATACCAATAAGAGTCAACACATAAATGATTTATTTTGGCATAGCGATCAAGAGTCTAAATAAGGATAAAGATCTGTAGAAAGGTACACTAACTAAAATTGTAGCAACCAATCATAAATTCTAGCGAGAAATATCTGTGGTTATTATCATGTGAGAACGCCCGCAGCCCCAACGGTCCTTACCGATGATTCCGTTATCCTATGCATCAAAATATTGGTTCAATTCGTTTAAGGGAAAATTTATGAATAAATGTTCATATTGAGTGAATTATGAATAGTGACCATATGAATGAGAAATGAAAATATGGTAAACTTGAGTTTATATACATACATACATATATATATATATATATATATATATATATATATATATATATATATATATATATATATATATATATATATATATACATATTGCATTGATTATTTGAAAAGGTGTTAAAAATGTTATTTCGAAAAAAAAATGCATATTGCGAAATTGCTTGAAATGAGAATAGAAATGCAAAGAATCACTTAGCATGATAATGCTTAGCGCGTTGTTTTATCCATGTAGGTACCGAGTGAAAAGAGGCAGGACTAGAGACCATAGAACGCAGAGTCATCAAGCCAAAGTCATGGGCATAAGTATATGTCTGCTTCACAGCATACATTTCAGTATCATTTGAATTAGAAGGGGATCATTTTATATTAAAATAAGTAAACTTTGACAATGTTTTGTAAAATTATTTAAGGCATATGAATGCCATTTTTGTATAAATGTATTAAAATAAAAAGATATGCAGTCTCTATTGAAATGAAATTATGTATTTTCCTGACATTCAACATGTATTGATAACAATGTCATATATTTAATTATATGATTATATGAAATGTGTTTGAAAATGGTTTCAAATGAATTTGCTGGCCCCGATCCGTTCCAAATTTTCGGGTCGACGTGGTACGTATGGATATTTTCGTGACTCTTCATGAGTTGTGTTTTTCCTAACTTTCTAGACATGCCAAGGCTCGTAAATTTCTAGAGTTAAGATATGGAGCCATGATAAGATCAAATACGCTGCTGTTCACTCGAATTAGCACGCTTCATAGATGATTATGTGACCACGTATATGACCAAGGCGAGAAGCCTGAGGATTTATCTAAATTGTCCTTATCCGAGGAAAGATCGTAGGACTTATCCTATAAGATACGACTTACTACGTGACATCCACGGCCTTCGAGAGAGGGGTAAACGGGCGCAAAGATATCTGAGATGAAAATAAGTGGGTAAGAGGAAGGAGAACCAATCGGTTTTCTTCTAAATTTCAGAAAGAAGCAGAGGAATTCTATTCCATTAGGATTTCAAGGACAAGGTCGCACTATGGAGCTAAGGCTGCGTCAGTACACAGCCGCCTAATCGATGACATGTTACTACTACTCATCAACCCGACATATGAACCGTGATTGTCCTGTAGACAAGGATCCATGTTATGGACACCCTGGGCCCAATAATAACGGCAGCTTAATTTAATACGCTTTTTTCCTCTTTACCCTAATCCAAACTAGGAATGTATCGGGCCTTCATGGTGCCGCACATGCACTCTTCCGCTTCATGTATGTGACTAGAGAGGCCAAGACTTTAAAATTATGGGGCGGCCTTACTACTCCATTACATCACGCGCATCGACGGCAGATCATTCAATTATACAAGGTGCTTTCTTACTATTTCATTTATAGGAAAAAGTTTTATTTGATTATGGTGTATCAAATTCATTAATTGTTGTATCATGTGTCAAAGAATTGAGCTTAAAGGTTGAGACCTTGTAAAAATTGTTGCATGTAAGCTCTCCCTTAAGAACTAGGGTGAATGTTGATCTAATATATCGGGATTGTAAGTTAGAGATCTTCGAGATTCTACTCACTGTGGACTCTGTGGCATGACATGTCTAATTTGATGTCACTCCTTTAGAATGGACTGTCAGACAAGATACCGAGTCACACACTGTGATCGTAGGAGAGTTACTACCTACACATCGGGTCAGGGGGTGTTATATGAAAATAGAGGTCACACCAAGGTTATTGGATATTGTGATGCAGCATCAAGTGTGCTCGTCACAGACAGACGCTCCACTCAGGATATTGTGTATTTATCGGAGGTAACTTAATATCTTTGAAGAGTAAGAAACAAGATGTGGTAGCCAGTTCAGTGGTCAAGCCGGTACTTAGCCATGGCTTTGGCAACTTGTGAACTCATGGCTCAAACAATTTTCCTTCAAGAGCCAAGATTCGGGGATGTGATGGAAAATGACGCCTGTGGTGTGATAAACTAAGCGGCCCTACACATAGCTTCCAACCCACTCTTCATGAGGAGACCAAACATATTGAAGTGGACTGGTCACTTCATTCGAGAAGATTGCTCGATGCATGACTACTTCAGTTTCACTAACTCGAGTGACCAACTAGCGCATTTTCACTGCTTCTCCGAGGTCCAAGGATTCAAGATATTTGTAATGAACACAGTATATGACTTATATGCTCCAAATTTGTGCGGGAGAGCCGAGAATCGCAGGATGATTCCTGTAATTATTCTCTGATTTATTCCCTTCCTTTCTTGTACAATATTTTCCTTCCTTTTTGTACTTTATTTATTTCCTTTTTATGCCTTCCTAATGTATATAAGTAGGTAGGACTTGTATTGTTCTTTTCATCAATTAAATAAAGAAAAGCACTCTTTTCTTCTCTCATTCAACAACGGTGAAGGTTAATCCCGATGGATCGATTGCTAGGTTGAAAGCCCCCCTTGTTGCTAAAGGGTATGCCCAGACCTATAGGTGGATTATTCTGATATTTTCTCCCCGGTTTCCAAGCTAACTTCTATTCGGCTATTTATATCTCTGGAAGTCACTCATGGCTGAGACCTCCATCAACTTGATATTAAAAATATTTTTCTTCATGGGGATCTTGCAGAAGAAGTGTATATGGAGCAACCTCAGCTTGTTGCCTGTAGGGGACTTGAAGAGAGTTTTGTCGCTCTAAAAATCATTATATGGCTTAAAACAAAGTCCCCATGCATGGTTTGCAAAATCTGAAGTGATTGAGAAATTCAAAGATGCGTAATGGCAATCCGAAGTGATTGAGAAAATTCAAAGATGCGTATCGGCAATCTGACTATTTTGTCTTCTTCAAATTCAGTATCATCTTATTAGTTGTGTATGTTAATGATATTATCAATATTGGGAATGATATAAGGTGTATATTTCACTCAAGTCCTTCTTCATGGTCAATTACACAAAAGACTTAGAAATGCTAAAAACATTCGTGTTGAAGTTATGAGAAGCAAACGTGGAATCTTCTTATCTAAAAGAAAATATAAAAGGATCTCCATTATCCTAAATAAGAAAATTGGCAGCAGTGCCGACAAGTACTCTCTACAGACAAGCTCTCATTCGCTGCAAAGGCAAATTGTCTAAGACCCTAAGAGATATATGTATGGGTGGTCGGGTCAACTACCTTACAAAGACACTCAAGAGCTGCATAATTGCTAGTGTTGTAAGTCAATACATGTCTTCTCTAACAGTTGATCATTGGGTGACTGTAGAACAGATTCTATGTTACTTAAAAGGAG
The DNA here is from genome assembly GCA_016808115.1 of Tetrastigma voinierianum. Lineage (NCBI taxonomy): Eukaryota > Viridiplantae > Streptophyta > Magnoliopsida > Vitales > Vitaceae > Tetrastigma > Tetrastigma voinierianum. The sequence continues at coordinate 61,382 of JAEQBH010000504.1, forward strand.
CCCAGGAACGTGGTATTTTATACAACAATCATGGCATAATAGACTTAAGTGTTTCAGGGATGCTGATTGAATAAGATCTAAGGAAGACAAGAGGTACACTTCGGGTTACTATGTGTTTGTTGAAGGGAATCTAGTCTCAAGTGGAAAAGTAAGAAACAGAGCGTCATTCGACGAGCGTGAATTTTGAATATAGAGCAATGATAATACTCAGATGCGAATAATGTTTTAGACTTCATCAACTTTTGGTTGAAGTCATTTACTCACCTCGCTCCCAAAGAAAGCTCTAGTCCCGACAACCGCCGCTCCATATTGCATCTAATCTTGTTTTCCATGAACGAACTAAACACACAGAGATAGGTTGTCATTTCGTTCGTGAGAAAATATAACTCCTGGGCATTTCACTGCACGTGAAGACTGAAAATGCTTAGGTAATATCTTCACAAAGGCCCTAGCTGAGACCGTTAAGTTATTTATGTATCAAGTCGGGCATGATTAACATCTAAGGCTCCAAACTCGAGGGGGAGTGTTATAGCATGTATTATACTTACATATTGGTTTATCTCATTAGATACTTTACTTGGTAAAGGGTTGTCACCATTTGCTTAAGAGATTGCCCTTACCTAATGCATACTAACCTTCAGATATATGTATGATGAATCAATGAAAAACTCAAGGAATTCATTCCTCCAACTCTTCTTCTCTTAGTTTCTACAGTTATCACACCAAATTTTCGCTAATCGAAGCTCTAATGCCCATCAAATAATAATCGGTGTATCCACATGATCCCACAAATGATTGAGCGAATTCTATAATCGAATTCTCCACTAGACGAGAGACAACATTTCATTTTACTCTCCCATGAGACTAGATTCCTCCAACAAAGCATTAATAATATCCTAGTGGATCTTCACATCCCTAGATCCCGCCAAATAAGGCCTCAAAAACACTCATTCTGGTATGTTCATGATTCTTATACAATATTCCACGTCAAGGAGCCCCTTTCTGCTTTATAAGATCTGTTCTATACCAGATAACGATTAACTATGGGAGATGACATATATCGACCACAAACACTTACTCGAACAAGCAATATCTCGGGGCGAAAGAAATGTAAGATAATTCAATTTCTCAATCAATCTTTGTATCTCTCGTGGCCCCCAAATAGTTCTCCTCTTAGTGAATCGCACACTCAGGAGTCGCAGAGGTCAGCAATGCGATTTGACACTCAATTTCTCCGTCTCAGAGCAAGAAATCAAGTACATATCGCTGGCTGAGATAACATAATTTCCGCTTATCTTCATGACTTGAACACCAAGAAATATTTCAGAAGTTCCCAAATCCTTTCAGGTGAAACTGATTGTGAAGAAATGGTTTAAGAGATGAAAAACTTTTAGAGTCACTCTCAATGATGACAATATCATCCAAATCCACTACTAAAAAAATGATAACAGAACTGGAATTCCTGTAGAAAACATAATGGTCAGACTTACTCTTCTGCATGCCAAATGTCTCAACTACCTGACTGAATCTATCAAACCAAGCATGGGGACTCTGTTTCAAGTCATACAAAGATTTTCGAAGACGACACATCTTCCTTATCTCCTCTTGAGCAAAAAACCTCAAAGGTTGCTCCATGTACACTTCCTCCTGAAGATTTCCATGTAGAAATGCATTTTTGATGTTAAGCTTAATGTGCAAGTCCTTAACTGCGGGTGCAAAGAAGCAAGGAGTAAATAATTGAACATATGTCATCTTAGCCACAGAAAAAAATGTTTATATTGTAGCTTCATTCCCATAAGCTGGTGCATAGCCCTTAGCAACAAGGCAAACCTTCAATCTAGCAACAGACCCATCATGATTAAACTTCACTACAAACGCTCAATCATAACCAATAGCTTTCTTTTCAGTAGGTAAAGGCACCAAGTCCCACGTATCATTGTCATCTAGAGCCTGCATTTCATCTATAATAGCACTATGTCAACCATGATGAGATAAAGCCACATGGACATTGTTAGGAAGAGAAATAAAATCTAGGAATGAAATAAAGGAACAAGACAAATATGACAAATGGTTATAAGAAACGAATGAAGAGATTGAGTGCACACACTAACGTTTACCTTTACGGAGAGCAATCAGAAGATCATCACTCTAGACGGGATCTGATGATGAAACAATCAGTGTTGGACTAGAGAATGGAGGGTTTTGGCACCGAGAGTATATCTTAATAATGGGAGGATTAGCAAGAACAAGAGCTAGAGTAGGAACTCGTGAGGAAACAGAATAAACCAATAAATCATCGTCCTCTCCTTGACTCGTAATAGTAGACGAAAGGAAAAATTGGGTAGTCTCAAATAAAGCAACATCAACAAACACAAAGTAATGTCTAAGAGTGGGACAATAACACTTATACCCTTTTTGAACACAAGAATATCTCAGAACGATACACTTTAAGGACTTCGGATCAAGTTTAGAGACTTGAGTACGGACATCTCGAACAAAGCATGTGCATCCAAATACCTTGAACTCAATAGGGAACAACGAATTATTTGGAAACAATTGGTGTATGGCAACTCAATTAAGAACCAATGAGGACATCCCGTTAATCAAAAGCGTTATGGAGACTACGCTGACCGAAACACACAAGGACATTCATCCGGAACAAAAAGGGCTCATGCAAATTTCAAGAAGATGTCTATTCTTTCCTCAGATACCCTATTCTAAGAGGAAGTATCAACACAAGAGGTCTAGTGGAGAATCTCATGTTGTAGCATGAAAGACTAAAAAGGTTCCGAAAAATATTCCTTCGCATTATCACTTCTCAATGTTTGAACAAAGACATGAAATTGTGTCTCAATTTCAGCACAAAAGGAACAAAAATGAAAAAAAAACTCAAAACAAATTTTCATTAGATAAAGCCAAGTGACACAAGAGATATCATCCACAAAGGTAACAAAATATTTAAACCTGGTAAAAGACATAACAAAGCAAGGGCCCCAAACATCTTAATGGATTAACTCAAAAGGAGCACTAGCTCGTTTATTAACTCTAGAACTCAAATGTACACGATGATGTTCAGCATATTGACACAACTCACGGTTCAATGAGGATAGACTAGAAAACTGAGGATATAGCTTCTTCAACAAAGAGAGAGAGAGAAGGATGACTCAAGCGACAATGTAATTCGAATGGGATAATAACCTGCATCAAAGCACAGATACTGCACTCTCCTCGTCTGGTTGATGTAAAGACCCCTGGATCTATGCCATCTACCAATAATCCGCTTGTTGAAAGATCCGAATCATAATCAGGATGTAAATTTTATAATCGTAATTACGTACGAAAGGAGTTTTACTCACAAAGAATATGAAGTTTACTAATTGGCTTCTATTTGTATTTCTTCATTGATACCATGTAATCAAAGATGAATGAGAGACAATTCATATTTCTTCATTGATCATTGGCAGCCTATTTATATACAAGAGAATCCTAAATTGAATAAGAAAGAATATGAAGTTTCCTAATTGAACCCTACAAATTTACATGTATATAACAACCTCCAATAAACACACACTTCAAGTGAAGGCCTGCTTGTGGGGTGAGCTTTTACCTAAATCAGACATAATAACATGTCAATTGGGTACGACTCTATTCTCATATAATACAATTCTGGCCCATCGTTCTTTAATGTAATCTCGAGATATTTAACTCACATCATCCTAGTGGCTATCAAGCATGGTGATCGCAAGAACTGACTAATTATAATTATAGGAAAGGAAATGTCTAGTCGAGTAATGGTGAGGTAATTCAGTTTACCCACAAGTCGTCGATATCTCCCTAGGTCTCGCAGAGGCTCCCTCTTCTCTTGGCACGAGCTTGAAATTCGGATCCATAGGAGTGTCTATAGGCTTACAATCTATCATACCAATTTCCTCCACTGATCCAAGCATACTCATCCTCGTACATGTCCACAACGAACTGGGGACGAGAGCTACCTCAATGCCTAGGAAAGCACTGAAGCCCCTAAGTTTTTACCTAAAAGTACAAACATGTTTTAGTTTTTTAATGTCACCCTAATCAACGTCATTAGAATAATAATTCTATCCACATAAACAATCAAATAAAATACACCATTCCGAAGAGGTATGATGATAGAAAACTCAAGGGTTTATCGACTCTTAACTTCATGCCAAACTCCCGAATCCACCCAGATAAATCGTCAAAACCATTCTCGAGAGGAGACCATTTCAAACCATATAAGGAACGAATATAGCTTACATACAACTTTAATTCCTCCTTGAGGAATAAAACCCGTGGTTGCTCACATATACCCGTCTCTACGAGATCCTACGAAGAAAGGCATTCTCGATGTCCAACTCACATAGGGTCAATAGCACATAATGGCCATAGAAAAAGAAGAAGACAAATCAAGCAATTCAGACATGAGGAAAATGTATCATCAGAATAATTCTCGAATTATACCCTAGTAGTTTTATGACATATTTAACGTATAATGGAAGTCTAAATTGTATTTTCCGGAAATTTAAATACTAAGTGAGGAAAAGAATAGATAATTTAATTATTTAAGAAGTCAAGGGGCGAATTAAAGTGGCTCATCTAATGGCACTCCTCTGTGAGTTAAATAAGTTCCATGATGTGTTCCATGCTGCCTACGCCTTGGAATACCGTCATCATAGTTGTGAAGTATGCGAAGGCGCACCAAGGCTACAAATGCCTCCTAGGAGCCTTAAGGCGCAAGTGCACCCTTGTCGCTGCTTTTTATGTAAGGCGCACCTTCTATATATTTTGTAAAAAATATAATCAAATATAATAATCATTTATCATCAAATATCATCAAAAATATCAATCCAATCAATAAAACACATAAACAATACTCTAAGCATAAAAATTCATAAAACATGCCAAATCTAACTAATCCTACAAAAACTTCTTAAAATTCATAGAAATCACACATTAGAACATGTCAACATGCAAACACATACTTTGTCCAAATTGTAAATCATCCAATTATCCAAACAAAAAGCACATTAAAATAATTAATTTGTCCACAACAACTAATCCTCATTCATCCTCCACATCCACACATAATGATCATCATCATCATTATAAACTTTCCTCATCCTCCTAGCTTCAACAAATCCATTCCTTTCATCTTCACATCTATTAACAATGAAAGAGAAAGCA